>CATIWO010232611.1:0-15243 GCA_949673435.1 Macaranga tanarius | reverse complement strand
AAATCCATTATAAGGCATATATTAATTTAGTCCTTGAACTTAATATCACATATTAGTCAAGTCCAAATTAATATTTATTTAATTCCTATTAAGTCCCAATTTTTGAATTTAGATTTCGAGATATGTTAGATCCCTGCATACGCACAAATCTAATTCAATTAATTTAATTAATTAATTAAACTCTTTAATTAATAATCAAATTAATATTAGTCTTGCCTAGCACAACCTTTATGTGTGTGACTTACTAGGTTCAAGTTTAAATAGTAATTGGAAATAATATTAACACTTAATATCATGGAAACACCTTTTCATACTGAATGTGAAAATCCCAATTAATCACATTTAGTTCCTATAAGTCATGAGTGACCCCTAACATAGATATCACGACTACCCAATTAGAAATGAATGCTTTATGTAGATCCACAAGAACCACATAACATAATTACCGTGCACTAAATGTCCTTTTATTACAAGATCCTGATATTGGCTAGAGTCATGGTTCAGTCAAACTCTAATTGCCTCAATCATATAACCTCATCTTAAGTTCAATTCTTGATAAAACATGACTTCTACTAGAAACTCTTTTCTAGCACCGAAATGCTTTTTGGGTAAGTCGAGTTTGACCTGGCCAGGTACTTATTCATCAAGAATAACTTAGATAGCATAGGATCTTATCCCGATTCACTCCAGGTAATGAATTCCATCTTGGCCGACCACTCATCCCTACATATAACCAACTAGAGCCATCACACGTCATATACCCATACGTGGCTAGCACAGGTATGTAAGCAGTAACAAACTCTAACCAACCATATGTGGATGACCGTGTCACCTCAGGTCAATGGACCATATGCAGCATTATATCTAAGATTGTGATTGTTGACTTAAGTGAATATCAATACAATCACAAATCTTATGCCACAGTTCGATCCACCCATCATATGAGTATACACATGTCTATTCTGATATTTCATATCAAGTAGCATGAGACTCACTACCTCCCACTATCGATATCATATACCAATCAAGGAAAATAGACAGAGGTGATAGTCTAGGGATCAATACTACCCTTATATTAATCCAATGACTATGAATATTTATAGCATATGTACCAAATGAGTTTGCCACTCATATTATCAACTCTGCATAATAAACTCATTCAACATAATACTAAGGGTAAATATTCAAATAAACTTAACACTTAATTTAAATGAATATTTTATTGCCATGGGGATAAATATACAATGTCTATATACATGAATGGCCGTAGGGCACATCTACACTAATAATATATATATTGTGAAAATGGCTAATGTGCAAAGTGAGACCTTAATAATAAAGGCCTAAAAACCTTCCAATCAAATTTAGGTCTAGGCTCTCCATTGGAGTAGTAACATGCATGGTTTTAGGCTTATGTGCATCGGCTATAGATATATAGGGGTGTGCACAAGGCCCAAGAGATTCATATAGTGTTATTGTAAAGCATGAGATGTTATGGATGTATGGATACATTATGGGCCAAGAATGGAAAATAGGCGTACCTGAGGTTTGTAGTGTTCAAATCCATATACTTCACTGATCCAATGGTATGGACCTAACTAATGCTAAAGGCCAAGAATGGCAATACGTACCTGAGGCCTATAACATTAGGAGTCAGATTAATGGAACCTCACATGAGATGTGATGGAAAAGAGTTGTCCACTTAATAGGAAGTAATATTCCAAGAATGGCAATGTGTACCTGAGGGATATTAGTGGCCCATTAAGAACTCCATTACCCACTAGAAATCCATCCAACAAGGAAAATTCCATTTTCTACTTGGAAGTGTAAGATTCACTAAGTTAGTGGGAGCCCATTATGATTAAAGACCAAATCTAATGGTAATTACAATGACATATAACTAATCAATCTTGTTACCCTTTCGTAGCCCAATTGATAACATGAGACCTTCAAACCCACTCTCAATCATACTCGATAATAATAGGCTCATGGGCCCTAATTTTATAGACTGGCTAAGGAATCTAAAAGTTGTTTTAACTTTTGAAAAGATACTCTATATGATAGAGCAAAGCCTACCCCAATCCCTTCCCAAAAATACTTCACAAGAGGAGCACGAAACTCTTGCTAAATGGAAGGATGATGATATGCAAGCACGTTGCATAATGTGGGCTTCCATGACCACCGAGTTACATCGGCAACATGATAAGTTCACGAGTGCAAATGAAATCCTACTACACCTACAAGAGTTGTTTGGTGAGCATAGTAGGACCGCTAGGTATGAGATATCTAAGCGGTTGTTCCGTGCTAAAATGAAAGAGGGAGAGGATGTTGGAGCCCATATGAACTCCATGATCTGATCAATAAAAGAGCTAGAGAGTCTAGACTTCACAATGGATTTCCACCTCCAAGTGGATATGATCCTCCAATCCTTTCCCAGATCATTCAGGCAAACTATCGCCAACTTCCACATGAACAAAATAGAGTGCACTCTTATGGAGCTATTAAACATGCTCGTGACAGCCCAAAAGGCCATCCAAGGTAGCAAAAGGAAGGAGGTTACACTTATTGCCTCTTCTAGTAAGACTAAGAAGAAGGGCAATAAGAAGAATAAAGGCAAGACAAGTGTTGTCAAGCCCAAAGGAGGCATAGCCAAGAACAAGAGCAAGGCCACCGTGAGGGAGGACAAGGGCAAAGGAAAGTGTTTCCACTGCCAAGGAGAGGCACATTGGAAGAGAAATTGTCCCAAGTACCTTGAGTCCCTCAAGACTAAGGAAAAAGGCAATGATGGAGAAGGTAAGACTTTTTCTAATTTATTTACTTCTAAATGTTCTAAGAGCTTATCTAATGCATGGGTATTGGATGCCAGTGCTAGTTCTCATATTTGTTTATCCATGCAAGATCTAGCAAATGAGAGAATGTTGAGGCCTAAAAAAGTGACCTTAAAGCTTGGGAATGGAGCAAGTGTTGCGGCCAAGGCTATAGGATCCACTTTTATTGATTTTCTTGATCATATTTTGTTATGAGATAATGTATTGTATATTTTCAATACTTTCAAAAACATTATCTCTATCTCTAGTTTGACTAGTATAGGTTATGAATTCCTTTTTGGTATAGATGAATGTAAACTTTATTTTGGAAATAAAATGATTAGCATGGGTTATGTGATACATGGTTTATATTATATTGATAATATGTCTAATAACATTGAGCCTCAATCTAATGTGAATGCAATGTTAATTAAAAATGCCACTAACTCCAAACATCTTTGGCACTTAAGATTATGTCATATTGCAGGGGATAGGATCCCGAAGTTGGAAAGGATGGGAATTTTGAGCAATCTTGAATCTGCATCTGATCCAACTTTTGAGGCTTGTCTTCAAGGCAAAATGATGTTAGTATAGATGTGTCCTAAGGCCATTATGTATGTAAACATTGTATATTAGTCCCTTTGGCAATAAAAAATTCTTTTAGATAAAGTGTTTGTTTATTTGAGTATTATGTTAAATGAGTTTATTATCAAGAGTTGATAATATGAGTGACAAACTCATTTAGTACATATACTATAAATGTTCATAGTTGGTGTATTAGTATAAAGGTAGTATTAATCCCTAAACTACAACCTTTGTCTATTTTCTTTGATCGGTATATGATACTGATAGTGGGAGGTAGTGAGTCTCATACTACTTGATATAAGATATCATAATAGACATGTGGATACTCATATGATGAGTGGATCGAACAATGACACAAAATTTGTGATTGCTTGGGAATTCACTTTAGTCAGCAATCACAATCTTGGATATAATTGTGCATATGGTCCTTTGACCTGAGGCAACACGGTCATCCACATATGGTTGGTTAGAGTTTATTTCCGCTTACATACCTATGCTAGCCATGTATGGGTATATGGCGTATGGTGGCTCTAGTTAGTTATATGCAGGGATGAGTGATCGGCCAAGATGGAATTCATTACCTGGAGTGAACTGGGATAAGATCTTATACTTTTTAAGTTATTCTTGATGAATAAGTACCTGGCCAGGTCAAACTTGACCTACCCGAAAAGAGTTTCGATGCTAGCAAAGAGTTTCTAGTAGTAGTCGTGTTTTATCAAGAATTGAACTTAAAATGAGGTCATATGATTGAGGCAATTAGAGTTTGACTAAACCTTAACTCTAGCTAATATCGGGCTCTTGTAATAAAGGGACATTTAGTGCACGGTAATTATGTTCATTAGTTCTTGTGAATCTATATATAGCATTCATCTCTAATTGGTCATATATAGGGATGCTTGATCTGCCAAGATAGAATTCATTACTTGGAGTGAACTGGGATAAGATCCTATACTATTTAAGTTATTCTTGATGAATAAGTACATGGCCAGGTCGAGCTCGACTTACCCGAAAAGAGTTTTGGTGCTAGAAAAGAGTTTCTAGTAGTAGTTACGTTTTACTAAGAATTGAACTTAAGATGAGGTCATATGATTAAGGCAATTAGAGTTTGACTAAACTATGACTCTAGCCAGTATTGGGATCTTGTAATGAAGGCACATTTAATGCACAGTAATTGTGTTCTGTGGTTCTTGTAGATATACACAAAGCATTCATTTCTATTTGGGTAGTCGTGATATCTATGTTAGGGATTACTCACGACTTATGGGAACTAAGTGTGATTAATTGGGATTTTCACATTCAGTATAGAAAGGTGTTTCCATGATATTGAGTGTTAATATTATTCCCATTGCCATTTAGACTTGAACCTAGTAAGTCACACGCATAAAGGTTGTGCTTGGGAAGACTAATAATAATTTGATTATTAATTAAAGAGTTTAATTAATTAATTAAATTAGATTTGCACGTATACGGGGATCTAACATATCCCGAAATCTAAATTCAAAGATTGGGACTTAATAGTAATTAAATAAATATTAATTTGGACTTGATTAATATGTGATATTAAGTTCAAGGACTAAATTAATATATGCCTTCTAATGGCTTTCAATATGGGCCTATGAGATGGACCTAGCTTATTAATAAATGGACTTGTGCATGGGCTTCATTTAAAAGAGTTTTAATCAGCCCATTTGTTGGATAGGTATAGGTGGGAATTCTCTAATTGTGTAGAGAAGCCCATGTGCCCATAGCCTTAGCCCATATCCATTAAGTGTTAATGGATATCAAGGCTAAGGTTATCAAAGCAACCAAACACCTCCCACTCACAATAAAGCCAAACCATGCATATAGCTTGAGTGTGAGATACTCAAGCTATAGCATTGCATGTGACTTGAGTGTGAGACACTTAAGTTGTAGCTAATTAAATAATGTTGGTTTTATTTGAGTTAGTAGAGAGTGTAGAGACAACTCTCTCACTCCTTATACATGTGAATTGAGTGTGAGACACTCAACACATAAACTATTATCATATTAGCTTTATTGATATAGTTAGTGGAGTTTATAGAAAGAGCTAAGTCATAACTTCATTTGCACAAGTTAGAGAGAATTTTTGATATCAAGCAAAAGAGAAAAAAAGGATTGAGAGAGTATTCTTCCTTCTTTTTCTTCAAGTGTAGAAAAATAAAAAATACACAAGTGTTGTGTGCTTTCTAAAAGGTCTATCATCCATTGAAGGCATTGTCCCATACATCTTTGCTTGGTGAAGCTCTTGCAAGAACCTTAGGTCTACAAGAGGGGCGTATGGCTTGAGCATCTCCATCCTTAGGATTCTTCCTTGCCAACCCATTTGTATCAAGCTAGAGGCTTCACATTTGGGGAGCTTGGAGCTTGTAGATCAACACCAACCAAAGCTCGCCGAGCGTGCTACCAACTAGGGAGATATGTAAGTATTACTAAATCCCTTAGTTGCTAGGTCTTGTTTTTGGAGGCATGACTTGGTTGACTTGTTGATGGTATGTTGTTCTTGATGAATGTTTAGTTATGTATTTGCATGTGATAAGATCTCTGGGCTTGGAAGTGTTTTGTGTTTGATGCAAATGTCGCATGCAATAAAAAATTTTAAATTCTGCATTTTCATTGTTGCATTATTACACTTTCCTTCACATGGAAATTTACTTTTGTCAACAATCATAATATTGGACATAATGGTGCATAGGGTCCTTTGACCTGAGGTGACACGGTCATCCACATATGGTTGGTTAGAGTTTGTTACCATTTATATACCTGTGCTAGCCACGTATGGGTATATGGCGTGTGGTGGCTTTAGTTGGTTATATGTAGGGATGAGTGATCAGCCAAGATGGAATTCATTACCTGGAGTGAACTGGGATAAGATCCTATGTTATTTAAGTTATTCTTGATGAATAAGTACCTGGCCAGGTCAAACTCGACTTACCCGAAAGAGTTTGGGTGCTAGAAAGAGTTCTAGTAGTAGTTGTGTTTTATCAAAAATTGAACTAAAGATGAGGTCATATGATTGAGGCAATTAGAGTTTGACTAAACTGTGACTCTAGCCGATATCGGGATCTTGTAATGAAGGGACATTTAGTGCATGGAAATTATGTTCTATGGTTCTTGTGGATCTACATATAGCATTCATTCTAATTAGGTAGTCGTGATACCTATGCTAGGGGTCACTCACGACTTATGGAAACTAAATGTGATTAATTGGTATTTTCACATTTAGCATGGAAAGTTGTTTCCATAATATTAAGTGTTAATATTATTTTCCATTACCAATTAGGCTTGAACCTAGTAAGTCATACACATAAAAGTTGCACAAATGAAGATAATTATTGATTTAGTTATTAATTAAAGAGTTTAATTAATTAATTAAATTAATTGAATTGGATTTGTGCATGTGCGGGGATCTAGCATATCCCGAAATTTAAATTCAAAATTTGGGACTAATTTTAATTAAATAAATATTAATTTGTACTTGATTTAATATGTAATATTAAGTTCAATGACTAAATTAATATTTGCTTCCAAATGGTACAATGGATATGGGCCATGAGATGGACTATATGAATTATTAATGATGGATTAATGTTGGGCTTTATTTAAAGAGTTAAAATAAGGGCCCATGAGTTGTCTTATTTAGTTTGGTGTGGGCCTTGTTTAAGTGTTAGATAAGCCCATAACCTTAGCCCAACTCATTAAGGGTTAATGAAGTCAAAGGTTAAGGTTATCCTTATAACCAAACTAATCCCACTTATGACATAAACCTATCCATACATATAGTTAGAGTATGAGACACTTATACTATCATATGTATGTAGCTTGAGTGTGAGACACTCAAGCTAACACATGCTTGTAGCTTGAGTGTGAGACACTTAAGCTATTATTAAATGGATGGTGTTTAAGTTAGTGGGTGGTGTAGAGATAATAAACTAATATACATTTGAGAGACATTTTAATATTCTTACAAAAGAGAGAAAAGGATTAATATCATCTTTTTCCTTCTTCTTCTAGGTGTAGAGAATAGAAAATATCACAAGTGTTGTGAACTCTCAACACAAAAGCTACTGTTGTACAAGAGTTATACAAGTCCACGTCCACCATTGATATCCATTGGAGATTGCTAGTAAGTCCTACACAAATTCAAGGTTAGAGGAGTTCTAACAAGCATTTTAAGTCAAAGAAGAGAGGCTCATGGATATTACTCCATCACCCTTGAAGATCTTCCTTGTGCAACTTGTGTGTTTTAAGCTAGAGGCTTCATATTTGGAAAGCTTGGAGCTTGTAGATCACAACAAACTAAAGCTTGTCAAGCATTCTACACACTTGGGAGTTTTGTAAGTATTACTAAACTCTTAGATTATAAGCTTTATGGCATGATGCTTTATGTTGGTTATTAATTTAAAAATGCTATCCTTGATGCATGTTTTTGGCTGTGTATATGTCTTGTGATGTGTTCTTGGGCTAAGGCATGATTCTTGTGTTGATGCAAGAGTTGCATGTAATCAAAATTTTTAAGTTCCACATGATTTTGATTGCTTTGAATCTTGTCCCTTCAGATACCAATAAGGCAAGGGCAATTGCTCAGACTACACATCCGAAGTCCAAAAAGGAGCTCTAAAGGTTGATTAGACAAATAAATTATTTACACAAATTTATCTTCAACATTGCATGCTGATTACACATTTAGGCACCCCTATTAAAGCTTTGAGACAAAGATGAATTTGTTTGGACTGAAGAGCGCTACCATGCTTTTAATCAGATTAAGGCATACTAGACACATCCCCCGGTAATGACTATCCAAAAGCCAAATTTGCATTAATTTTATTTTTGTCAACCTCAGAGGAATCCATTAGATGTCTGCTTACTCATGAATAAGAAAGCTTTAAAAGGGCAATTTATTACCTCAATTGAATTTTGACTGACATTGAAATAAGGTACACAACAATTGAGAAGCTCTGTTTATGATTATACTTTTCTTATTGTAAGTTGAGATATTACACACTTCCATTAGTCATCTTGGTAATTAGTCAGACTAATGTAATTAAATATATGTTGTCAAGACCTTTTTGATGAAGAAATTTAAAAAATGGGCTTTGGCCTTATCAGAATTCACGTTACAATATGTCCCACAAAAGGTGGTCAAAGGTCAAGTTTTAGCGGATTTTCTGGCCGATCATCCCTCAATACCAATAAAAGAACTTGACATATATGATTTAAAGATGAGGAAAGTAAAGCAAGCTATCTGGTGCATTACCCATGAATGATCTTATTATAGATTCACCAAATGACAAAATGTTTACTTTTAGAGGTATGACTGCAAACTCAATTTGTTGCAACTCCCTGTTAAACCACAATGTTAAATTTGACATGTCTATTTCTTTGCTAACTTGAATGTCATTACCTATTGCTCAAGGGATACTAGATTGTCTATTAACATTGTTTAATAAAAAAAACTAGGCACTGATGTGTTGCAATTAGCATAGAAATATTAGGATGTTTCATGTATGATTAGATTGCATTTAGTTCACATTTTAGCCTAGTCTTGATGAATTTCATTTATAATCACAAATGCCTTTTAATCTTAATTGTTTCTTGATAAATGTATATGAATTTGAGTGATTCATTGGAGCTTTAAAGTTTATTTGCAGTTTAGGGAAGTTATATAAGCATATCAAAGTAATTCAAGGTCAAAAGAGTAGAGGAGGCAAGCTTTGAAGTGTGTTTTGCCTGTTACAAGTCGGCACTCCTAAGCTGACAGTCACGAGTCGTGACAGTGTGGTATTGTCACTACTCAGCACCAAGCTTCACCACTCGGCACCGCTTGAAGGGACATGACCATTCAGACTATGTCTTAGTCTTTCAACTATAACTTCCTCTACAAAATTCAGATTCAGGTGATTCAAGTGGCTATCGAAAGCTAATTCAAAGGCATGAAGACATCTAAACCCATATTACTCATCTAAATTGATGAAGATTCCCTTGAAGTAACTGCTAGTGTTGAAGCAATATGATCCTTCACTAAGTTGATAGCTTTTTGTGTGATATGACTTGTACCCTTTGGCTATTAACTTCTAACATATAAATACTTCATTTTGTCTCTAGAAAAAAGATTAGAATTGTAACACCTGCCCTTTTTCATACGTATCTAATACGTATGTATTGTATTTTATACAAGTTAGATAGTGGGCTCCATTTAAGCTTAAGAATGTGCATAAGTTGTAGAGTAGGATTTAATTGTAAGAGAAGTTAAGAGTGTAATGTTATATTGGAAAGTTAAGAGGGGTATTGTATAATATGCTTATAGCATTAAGGAGTTTATGGATATTTTGGTGATTTGTGGGAATATTTAATTGGTGGATATTATTATTGTTGTTATTATTATTATTATTATTATTATTATTATTGTTTTTAAGTGATAAATATATATTTAAAATATAATTATTAAAGAAGACTTTTGGGGTAAAAATAGAGGAGTTTGATTGGTTGATTATTTAGGTGTATATTTTATTGTTTATGTATATGTTAGTGTGTGGATTGTGTAGAGAAAATTGGAGAAGAAGAAGAGTGATTCCTTTAGACATTTTTGGAGAGTTTTTGGAAATTAATCAAGCTAGCAATTCATTATCTTAAGAAGCGTTAAAGGGTCTTTTATTCATTGAAGCATCATTTGGTAAGTTTTATTTGTGTTGTTGATTAAATTTGGTGGAATCTTGCATGTTGTCAAATTCGTGCCCTGCCTCCCTGTTTTTCAGTCTTATTGTTTTAGCCATAACTAAAGCTATACAGCTCTGATTTCAACAAAGTTGGATTCCCTTGAAATTTTAGAGAGTCCTCTTCAACTCTTATATTTTGAGTTTTTAGTTGAATTCGTTGCTAAGATTAAATAGGGCTAAACTTTTTACTACTCACATTGTTACTCCATTTTGGCCGAATGAATTCAAAAATCCATAATTTATTACACACATGTCCTAATTAAGTAATTTCAATTGAAATTTATTGTAGACACATAACCCTAGCTTTGGTAGTAATTTGGGGGTTATTGGACTTGTGTGTATGTCCTTAGGTCATTTTGAACTAGGAGCATTTAGTTACCCTTTTTGATGTTTAGGGTGAATTACAATGTTTGATTATTGAATTGGTATGAAATTGTATGTAGGAGTTGGAAGAGGTAGTGAAGACCTTATTCTATAAGGGGGATCTTTGCTTGATAAGGAGTTAAAAGCTATTAGGTAAGTAATTATTAACATAATTCTTACATATAGTGAAATTCAAGTAACTATAGTTGTTTGATTATATTTGATTAGTATATGCCATTCATGGTGGCAATTATGATATATATATGTGGCATATGATTATGGTATACTTTTGGTATACTATTGGTATATTTTTAGTATATGAACGATATGTTCTCTGTTATAATTATGAATGTTGATGTTATGAATATGAGCATGTGTGGTAATAAATTGTGACCAATGCCACCTATGTGTATGCTAGCCACTTGAGGTGGTGTGGTTATACATGTATTGTTGTGAGAATGACTGAATATACATATGGCATAATGTGAGGAATATGAGGATGTGAGGAAAATATATGTGGGTGGATATTGCGCTCCACGATCTGAGACTGAGCTGGGCAGAGAGTCTCAGATGTGGCCATTCATGTGATATATATACATATATATATATATATATATATATATATATATGTGTGTGTGCGCACGTGTGAGATCTGAGACTGAGCTGGGCAGAGAGTCTCAGGAATGGCCACGAATATAAAAGAAAAGAAAAAGAAAATAAAAAGTGAGCTTTATGTAAAATGTGTGTGATGTATGTTAAGATTTCTGGCCGGATAACTAACAAGCATAAACATGAATTATTGCATTGTGTTCACATAAATTATGTTGAATGTGGCTTTAATGTGAGATTGATGACTTGAGAAATGTGAATTGTTGAATAGTGTGAATTGGTGTATATGAGACACCAACAATGATGTTTTAAATGCTTAGAACTCTTATTGTGACTTGAATTGAGTTATATTCAAGTGCGGAAAGGATTGTTATGCTTTGATGAAGAGTCAAGGGCATTTTCATTAATCCATACAAAGGAATTAAGTCTAGTTGTCTTCATGAAAGTTGTATCCCTCTAAAATAGCTTTCCATAGTCTCTTGAATCCGAATTCTGTAGAGGGAGTTATGGCCAAAGGAGTGCAACATGGTCTGAAGGGTCGAGTTAAGTTGAGTCTTCTAGTGCTTGTGCCGACTTGGCATGAGTGTGTTGAGTCATACCTTTGACTCGGGGTGCCGACTCGGCACAGTGTGCCGAGTCGTGATGAGTCAGCCCTCCTTTTGCGCACTATTGTCTTTGTATTTTGACCATAACTTAAGCTGTAGAGATCCAAATGAGGTATAGTTTGATGCTACAAAAACTTTAAAGAGTCTTCTACAAATTGTATGTTTTGAGCTAGAGTTGAATCTATCGTTAAGATTCTCTAATTGAGCTTGACATTTTATTGCTCAATTGCCCATTATTCACTTGGACTCCCGTACGCACTTTATGCAGTGCTATTGGTTATGGGACTATAGGGTGATTGTTTGTAGACTTGGTAGAGGTTTGAAAGCCTATGTTATGATTCTTAGAATGTGTTTATAATATTGGCAATCATATTCTATCATCTCTTTGCTAATGAATCTTTTCAGGAGGCCGTGTTCCGACGAAGGTTTTGAACCAATAGACTATACGGGTTGATACACGGTCGTGTAGTCCACTTTTAGTTATCTTATTATATTTTCTCTTTAATTAGTTCTTGAGAAGAACTATATGTACGCTTATCTTAATAATTGCTTATTGAGTCGCAAGCTCATTCTTTTGCAATTGTGGTTTTCAGGCTTGATAGATAGCCTAGTTGAGGCTTGTTGATAAAAACTTAGGGAGTGCTTCTTATGAGGTCAGGTGGGTCAAAAGGTAGGCTTGGTGTCGACATCTCCATCCTCATTATCATGGCATTTGGACATTTTGTAATCATGTTTAATTGTATATACTAACATTATGAAATACTTGTATAAATTATTTTCAATATATCAAACAATAGTTTTTATTTATGTATACCTATCTTTATAAAAAAAAAATTCATATGTCACGTGTTTGTTGTATTGCATGGACACTTGTATGTGGTACCTAGAGGGTACAACATTAAGTGGTATCAGAGCGGGGATTAAACTTCCTCGAGACAATTAAGCATGATGCATACATGATATATCATTCATAAGTTGAGAAAATATGGAGTTGATGTGCGTTGCATATCTTAGGATGGATGAACACCAAGTTCCTCGCGTTGACCCCGAAGAGTTGTTTGAGTGAGTTCATTGGTAACACCTGTGCATGCTCTTTATGAACTTGAAATTCTATTTACAATTCCTTCATAAGATGTATGTTCTTATATATTAGTGAATTGTTTTATAGATGAGAAGAATGAGTCTAAGTAGATATCACTATTGCTGAGAATTATGAAAAATGAGAGAATAAGGTGCAAAGGTTTTTACAGTCTTAGTGATTCCACCATAGCAAATGATGATTAGAGAGTGCGGAAAGAATTCAAGATTGAATTAATAAGTATTGATGAAAGGAGAATTAGTTATGCAGTGTTATTGTTTAAGCAAAATATGTGATGTGAAGAGTAATATGAATGCATTGTGATTTTGGCAATGCTTATGTATTTCTGATAATAGTATATTGGTGATGCTCAGTCAGATGTAATTATAGTGTGGTGAATAACTGAGCCTTAAATGAGATTATTTATAGAAGTGTAGTTGTTTATTTATAGGATTGGCCCTACTTTAGTAGGGAGATGTCTATATTTTAGGGGAGGTTCTGCTAAATTTTTGGTAGATTCCTCGTAAATTGTACTTTTGTCATTAGGTTCTTATGATAAAGGCTTGTGCGCAAGGGATGAGTTATGATTAATATGTTTTGATAAGAAATGTCGATGATGGTATGGGTATGATAAAAGTGAATACTAATTAAATACCATATGAGGTTAATGTATGCTTGATGCAATTGTGAAATATGGGAAAAACATATAGAGACTCAGTAGAAATTGTATTATGTGCTGAAAAGGTTATTGGGGAAGAGAGAGAGCTTTCGAAGCTAAAAAGAATCTAGGTTTTAACAAAGTGATTTTAGAGGATATAGTAAGCATTTGTTCAGCTAAATAATGAAGGAAAAACTTAGTAGGGAATTTAAAAAGTCTAAAAGATGAAAAGATGATGATAAATTTATGAGTGGTAAAATTTTTCTAGGTTACAATTGCAACAATGGTTGTAAGAAATATTTAGGTAAGTGTTGGGGGCCTACGCAAAGGATATGTTATTATTGAAGAGAACCGGGTCAATTTGTAAAAGACTATTCATTAATAAGAAGTGATGGAAGATCATAACTAATTGAGTCAAGTAAAACAAATGGAAGAAAAATGGTGATAAAGATTTTATTTAGGACAATTATCTCTTATAATATATGTGAACTTAATAGTTACGGAGTTGAAGAAGGATTAGTATTATTTTGGGAATAAATTGGGTATGGAACTATCATGATATTATAACTTATTGTGTAAATAAATAGTGATTCATATTCGGGAGTAGAGAACATAAAGGTAATAGGTGAAGAAGAAATTGTATATACTTGATGATTCTAGTTGCGATTACATCATGTGTAATTTGAAATAGGCAAGAAGTCTATTTAATTGATGTTGAAATTTTAATGAGGATTAAGTTGAGAAAAATGGGTAAAGTTATGATTATAAAATTTTCTAAGGTGTTCCAGATAAACTATGGCAATTATTCAGTATTGGAAGGTAGATTTGGATTTAAATTATAACCAGGATCGCATCAGTATTCATTATTTATAAAGAATAGTATCTTGAGAGTTGAAAGAGGATAAATTCATGGATTGAATAATACATTATGATGACATTAATTCTGTTTGTATAGAACCAAGATGTTGTGGAGTAATTATGTGTTGATTATGAATTAGTGAACTATATTTTGATATAGACTAATTATTTATTCCTTTGAGATGAGGACGTGTTTGATTAATAAGAAGATGTTATATTATTTAGGGAAAGACCATTTGAGAATTTAGATATTGGTGACTTTGGACAGAAGAATATTCTCTTACCGAGATGACATTCAGAATGTGGGATGGATATCATAAATTCTGATTATGTCATTGGGAGTGATTCATAGATTATATATGAGTATGATAGTTATAAACAAGACTTTTAACGGTATTTGAGTTAGTTGGGATTGTTTTATTTGATAAAGTTTTTAGTTATCAGATAAAGAAGAGAATGGCAAGTATTTCTGAATAGTTTGGCAAGGAAAGATAGTTGTATCCTACTTTAGTCAAATAAATTAAGAGTGAGGAAATTACTTTCCTTAAGAAGGAAATGATGGGGAAAAATGGATTAAAATTTGTAAGCAAAGTTATGGAAGTTATGTGACTCATGTAAGGTTTTAAGACAGCAGACAGAATATGTGTGAATACAATAGGAAAAGAAATAGTCCTTATATTCAGACAGTCATAATAGTATGGGGAGACTTCTTTGACTTATGAATTAGGGCTCTTTATTATTAGCTAGGTTTGAAAGCTGAAGGAAAGTATGTGTAGAGAAACAATGAAAGAGTTGAATTTAAAAATTTTCCATTGCATGCAACATTTGCATCAACACAATACATTTCCATGCCCATAGATCATATCACATGCACTCTTGCATAGCTAAACATGCATAATGAACAATATACCAACAACATATCAACCAAGTCATGCTTTCAAGAGGG
>CATIWO010232587.1:0-17396 GCA_949673435.1 Macaranga tanarius | reverse complement strand
TGTAAATCTGTAGCAAAAGATAAAAAATTAGCAACCCAACAGCTTGAAATTGAAACAACATATAATGTAAACAAATAAAGAATAGCTTTATTACCCTTTTCAAAATTTTCAAGTTCATCAATAGACTCTTCAACTGAAATTAGTTGTGAACCAACTCGTATCCAATCCTGGGTATATATCAATGCTTCCACCATTCTATGAGTCAATGAACTCCTAAATGCATTAAGGACTCTACCGCTGGTGCTAAAAGCTGATTCAGAAGCAACGGTGGATATTGGGACAGCCAACACATCATGAGCCAATCGAGAGAGGGTTGGGAATCTCTCTGAATTCAGTTTCCACCATATGAGCACATCAAAATTCCCTTTCTCCTCTATAATTGCCTCGGTCAAATATATTTCTAGTTTAGTTTTCTTGCTTCCACCAAGTCCAACATCCATTTTATGCTTCTTAAACTTTGCTTTCAACACAGACTTAGGTTTTCTAATTGAATTAGTACCAACAGGATTAGATACAATACTTTCAACCAAATGACTAGATTGTGACTGAATTTCAGCCACATTACCAGACTGATACACAGCAACATAATCAGCATATAACTCATATAAAACATAATTTCACAGTAGACAACAGGTTGGCCCCATATAGCTCCCCATGCATTTATGATAAATATAACTCCATGTATTCCTATTTACATGTAGGATCCAATATATTAGCAAAAAATATCAAAAAATTAATTCTTTGCGGATCCCCCCAATACTTGTCAAATTTAGATTACATGTTATTACCCATTAACACAACAGAATTTTTAGAAGATTCCTTCAAATCAGTCAACAAGCAATGCAGATTAGAAATTTTACTGAAAAAGGAATTAGCTGTCACATAGTGAGAACCAAATATTCTCAAGGTCATTTCATAAAAATGCTCTAATAATTCCACCAGTTTGTTCACAACTTGCCAATCAAGAAAATCAGGTACTTCACCTAAGTCAGCCCTAAATGCAAGTTATTGTTCTTCAAATTTATCAAAAGCTTTTTCATAAATGTATGCAATTTTCAACATCTCATATGTTGAGTTCCACCTAGTTGGGACATCTAATGATAAGGCTGACTTTGATTCAATTCCTACTAATTGACTATACTCCTTGAACTTTATTAACCTTGAAGGTGAATTTATAATATACCTAACAACTTCTCTTACTCTCTTAACTGAAATAGATACATCTTTAAGTCCTTCATTTACAACTAAGTTAAGAATATGTGCACAACATCTCATATGTACATACTTAGCTCTAATAATGCTTTCACCCTAACTCAGAAGTTTCTTTTTGAAATAAGCGAGTGCAGTGTCATTGGATGATGCATTATCAACAGTTATTGTGAAAACATTTTTAACCCCCCAATCCATTAGACACATTTCCAATGCATTAGCTAGGTACTCATCCTTGTGTGAGGTAACAGGCACAAAAGATAGGATTCTCTTTTGGAGCTTCCACTCATCATCTATAAAATGTGCAGTGATGCACATATAGTTAATTCTTTGTATTGAAGTCCAAGAGTCAGTTGTCAAACTAACTCTTTGACTGTGGGATCTTAAAAAAAGTTTCAATTTCTGCCTCTCATCCAAGTGTAAATCTATAATATCCCTAAATACACTCCACCTGGAAGGTATCTTAAATATAGGACAGGCAACATTCATGAAATTTACAAACCCCTCCCTCTTAACAAATTTCAGAGGCAATTTATCTGCTATGACCATTTTACTAAGTGCCTAACAGCTTCTTGATTGAACTTCCATGTACCCAGAACCCCAGTAGAATCAGTGCCCTCAGTTTTAACACCATCAGGTTTTAGTGTCAACAGTGCTTGTCTAGTGTCCTTACTGTGAGGGTTTTTCAAACTACAAATAATGTGGTTTCGAATAGATGAAGTGCTATATTTTGTGGGTTTAGCTTTAAAGATTTTTGCACAATATAAACATTTAGCTTTTACCAGATTTCTTGAGTCATCGTTCAGTTGCTCAAAGTGCTCCCAGACAGCAGCAGCCCTCGACTCAGTCTTTTCTTTTCTCTTCTTATTTGTTAGTTTTGCATGGTCAGTAGATTTGTTCTCTGTCTGCTCAACAGATTTAGATGGGACATCTGCTTCCACCTCGTTTGCACCAGTGGCACTGTCATTGCCACTGGTATTAGCCATCTAACAGTACACAGAAAACATCAAAATTAGAAGGCAACCTATATGATTCACAATCAGTAAATTAAAGATAAATAAAATTCAAAAGTTTAGCAGTCAGGACTCACACTATTTTTTAACTTAGTGATGGAATCTCGGACCAGGCAGAATTTGGCAATAAAATAATTACAAAGCTTCCACCATATATTTCTTTCAAAGAATTATTAAATTAGAGCTTCCACCATATAATTCTTTGTAAGAATTATTAAATTAGAGCTTCCACCATATTCTGAACCAAAAATCCAAACTGGAAAAAAAATGAAAGTGGTCACTGGCAGAAATTCATGTCATGTGATAATATTATAATTTGTAAATCACACAACATAATAAAAAATAATGAAAATCACATAATATAAAATCATCGCATTTATATATGAAACTCACATAATATAAAAAATGAAAATCACATAATATAAAATCATGGCATTTATATATGAAACTCACAGAAAAATATGAAACTAACAGAATATAAAAAATAAAAATTACAGAATATAAAATCATGGAATTTATATATAAAACTTACAGAAAAAAATGAATCTGACAGAATATAAAAAATAAAAATCACATAATATAAAATCATGGCATTTATATATGAATTATGAAACTCACATAATATAAATAATGAAAATCACATAATATAAAAAATCATGGCATTTATATATGAAATTCACATAAAAAAATAACAAAAAAATTGAAAAAAATCTAGGACAGTCAAACTCACAGTCACATAATATATTTTTCTATATAAAATAATAAAAATAATAACATATAACAATAAAAAAATGATTTTTGAAAATTATAAAACATATAAGATTTAATATGTAGTAAAATTAAAACTTTTCCAAAATATTTTTTTTTTTCAAATCTAAAACAAAAAATATTAAATAATAAATTGAAATTTATAAAACATTTAAATAATACATAGATCTGTTTCAATATAAGGCTAAATAAGGTTAAGATCTAAAAAAAATTCAAATTTTATACTGCAAAATTAGTATATCAAATCATTTTAACACATACGAGAGATAATCAATCAATAAAAGTAAAAAGACATTGACAATTACCCTTTTTAATACGGCAAAAACAGATATCTAACATTACATATCAAAACCACTCATTTGAAACAACGAAAAATAGAGTTTTTCTAATGGATTTTTGGTTCAGGTGGAAAAGATCAACGAGAGAACTTAAAAATGCATGAAGCATCAACATCAACCATCATCACAGACAGATCAACAAAACCAGACGAGAGATCAACCAAAAAAAACCACAAATGCATGAAGCACCAACATTTAGCATCATCTCAGACAAATAATCACAAATAGAAGAGAGACCAACCAAAGAAAAAGAATAAGAGACTGAGACTGAGCCGAGACCGAGAGATGAGCAGTGAGCAGTGATCAACTGAGAGAAGGGAAGGGAAGGAGAAGGGAATGACTGAAGGAGAAGGGACACAGAAAGGAATTAGGGTTAAGGAAGGGAAGGAGAATAAACGGTGAAGGAGAAGAGAAACGGTGTGTCTGCGGAGAAGGAAGGTTCGAGAATGAGGGAGGAGAGGCAGGAAATGAGTGGTCTGCTTTAGGGTTAGGAGAATATTATGTATTTATACTTAGGGTTATTGACTTATTGTATGTAGGGTAAACAAGGCAAAACGACAACGTTTTATATTATTATGTATATAATATGTACAATAAATCGGGTTTTCGGGCGGGTCGGTTTTTTTTCTGCTGGAACCGAATTGAAAACCGAAATAACCACCTCATCCAAGCCGACCCGCCCTATTTCTTCTTTCGGTTACCAAACCGCAAGCCTTCATGTCCTCGTGTTCGAGCCAATTCATCGGGTCGGTCGGGTTATGCACAACCCTATAAACAATGGTGTTGAATAAACCAAACCAAATAATAAATCATCAATTATTAAAGCTTCAATTTTGGCAAAAAAAAAAAAAAAAAAAAAGCTTCAATAGAAAAAGGCAAAATTGTTGTTGAATTATTGCACTTTTCTTTTATTAAATAAGAATATTATATGATTAGCCCACACCTTTTGCAGTGCATTTCAACTCCACCCATCTCCAAAACTAGCAAATCTAATAATACTAATACACCAACTAATTTTTTTACTTATGAATAAAAATAAATTTAAGTATTAATAAATTATATAATAGAAAATAATCATTTTTTGGCGTGGAGGTTCGATTATTGGTCTCCACAACATATGTCGACATCTATTATCACTTGGGTTACTCATAGGGGACAGCAAATTACTATTTTTAGCTTATGTAAATATAAATATTACAATTAATCACAACAAAATTTAATTTTATATTTATAATATCTTATTAGACCACTCTTACCAGCAAATTACCATATTTTAAACTTAAAATTAATTTAATATTGAATGAAAACAAAAATTAATAAAGACTAAAGACTAAAGACTAAAGACATTGTACCTACTAAAAAAGCCTTCCTCTCTCATTTTCTCTCAAACTTTTATTTTTATTATTATTTTTTTTTCATCTTTATTAGTAGAGAGGGGTGATTTTTGGCCTTTTTTTTTTTTTTTTTTTTTTTTTTTTTTGCCTAAAATCACCCCTCTATACATCTTTTTATCAATTTAATTCTAAAATAAGTGGGTTTTCTATATAGATATAGATTTTTTATTTTTTGTTTTTTGGTTTCGCCATCTTATTGCGGCGTTTAGTTTTCGCCTTCTTGTTGAGGCGTTTGGTATTTGCCGTATTGTTGCGGCGTCTTTTGTGTGTGGGCAATTGAGACAAACAAAATATATTCGCTTCAATAGAGATATCAGATCCGATCATGGTCATTAATATGTTGCAGCACTACAGTCATAGGTATTCTAGTCATTATAGAATTTATCAATGTGTAGGCTTTAAGCCGATTTCTTATGTTATTAACCTTGGAGATGTGAATATTTCACAGTTTCATCATTTAATGGTTTTTAGCGGATTTATATCAATATTTTTATCCATATGAATGAATGAAATTATTGTTATTATATATAAAAAAAAAAAGCATATGACGTGATATATAGATATATATATTGTTGCAAATTTTCTACAAAACACTACTATAAAAAAAAAATTATATATTGTTGCAAATTTTTTTTTTTGATCAAAATATTGTTGCAAATTGACATGTATATAAAGACAGCAATTTTATTTATTACAGGATCTGGCTTTCGGTTTCCCGCAAAAACAGAATACCCCAATTTTTATTTTTATTTTTTCTCTTTCTACCAAAATAATATTAATAATAAAATAAAATAAAAATTGTTTTTGCGCATTGCAGAATGAATTTGACTGCCACCGACGCCATTTTTTAGTTCCTTCTTCATCACCTGCCCACTTCCTTCCCCTCTCAAGATCGCATCTCAGGTTTCTATTTTATTCTTTTCTTTTTAATTATCCGATCAAATTATCATTCTTAATTTTCTATTTCATTTTTTTTTTCTGTTCATTTCAACTCCAGATTACATACCTTCGATTGAAAAATGTAATAAAAGCTTAATAATCTTTTTCTGTGGCTCTTTCTCTCTTTGATTTCTGTGTTTTCGGCTTTAATTAAGAATCTAGGGTTTACTTAACGTAATCGGGATTTTGTATTTTTGTGTTTGTCCTATTGATTGAGTTATCAGATTGATTCAATGCTCCCGAATTGACCGTTTAATTATTTTTTTTTCACAAAATTTCTCTAATTTTTTTTTTTTTAATGTTTTCTGGCATTTTGTTGTGTATTTAGATTAATTTGGTTAATGGAAACTGAAAATTTTGCCCTCAATTTATGCGTTTGAATTGCAATTGGCTTGTTCTTGAAATTTGTTTATGTTCTTCTTTGTTATAATTTTTCTTTAAATCCTCAAATTTACTGTATTTGATTGCTTCTTGTGTTTCTACAGTGAGCTTAGCATGTTTGCTGTTCTGCACTTGGATGTGAATTGAGTGATCAAGGCTGGAAGGAGCCATGCTAATGTAGTTCTTTTTTGAGGGTACTGGGATTTCGGCGTTGAAGAAGGTTCTTTGAATTTTTCTAATGGGTGCGGGCTATTTAGCTATATCAGCAGCATGTACAACTTTGAGTTTTGTGGGTTTAAAATGCTGGACGGAGTTGTCGCTTGACAAACTAAAATCAGAAGGTTTAATTACTGAGAATTTTATTAACCCAGAAAATGATAACCGCGCCCTTGATTTGCTGCTGGGCTCATATGCCACCATTGCATTGCTGGCAAGTTTTGTGTTTAATGCATTCATTCTCCTCAATCTTTGTCTAAAGGTACGGTTAATGTTCTATTAAAGGACATGTAGATTATCAAAAACTCACAAGTTTGTTTTATTGATGATAAATATATTGAGTTAATTTACGAGTGTTGGTTTCTTTTCTTTAGGCACAAGCAATTTTGACCCAACACCAAATAGTTTTAGATAGTCAACATTATAAGACTTCTCCATAGACCCTAATCTGTATTCTGTTCTATTCTATCAAAGACAAACTCTTTGTTGCTAATTTTGGACAGTCCTAATTCAGATATTCTGACTTTATATTTAATTTTTGATTTTTTACATCTACAAGAACTAAAATAAAATTTATAGCTTTTTATATTGCTGCCAAGATTGATAAAAGATTAGGATTACCATCCCATTCCTTTAGGATAGCTATGAAACAGGACTCAGATGACTGAGGTTTTGATTGGCATACTGGGAGGCTGGCAGAAGTACCGGAGGTTATATTTTCAATATGTAAAGTGTGAACTGAAGATTTTTGCATTACAGTCTTAGCTATTTTGAAAAAAGCCTCAGTAGCAAGACTTATTTCACTTGATAGAGAAACTTCTATGATATTTCTATTTGTGCTTAGAAAGTGGATTCTCTTTTTTCTTCTATAATTCTGATGGATATGGTAGATTTGCTTTTTGTGTATTCTCATCTGTTTGATAATTATGGTTTCTGTGCCTTACTTGCAGACTATTTTCTTTGTGGAATTATATCCCTCTGAAACTCGGAAACTAATAGAACGTCTGATTAATTATGTTATATACAAGGTAAATTTTCTTACTGGGCAATTGATGGGAACTATTTGACGACTTTGCTACTTTATTTTAGCCTCTTGCATTGAGCTTGCAAAATCCTATTTTGGGTCAAAAATCAGGATATGTTGAACCAGCAAAATAATTATGATAAACAAGTCGACTTAAGAGGATTCTTTGTCTCTTCCTTTTTTTTTTTTTTGTGTATTGTTTCAAACAGTTTGAAGGGTGTTGGGCAGTAATATTGGTTACTGGAGTTGCAGATTGTATGCTTAAGTTTTGTATTTTTATGTTTTAAAAATACTACTTATCTATTAAATATTAATTCATGTTATATTGGTGATCTTTACGGTTAAGTAAATCAATATTTTGTTGGTAAATGTTGAACAGGGAACATTTCTGCCATTGGTTATTCCAGCAACAATATTTCATGCAGGCTTGTGGTCCAGCTGGTTGACTGTTCTCTGTTCTTTAAAGGCATGTGACATGATATTTATACTAGCCATTCTGTTTTAAATTGAGAGGTGTATCAAATTTTCTTGTAAGCATCCATAAGGTGCTTTTTCTGTGCAGATGTTTCAAGCTTTGGCTAGGGATCGACTTGAACGTTTGAATGCTTCTCCTTCTGCAATGCCATGGACTTATTTTCGTGTGTATTCAGTGCTGTTGTTGGTACTCTCTGTCGACCTCCTCTGGTAGTCTATGCTATCCTAATCTTCAATTGATAAATGTGACTTAGGACTGCATCCATCTTAGCATTTCTTCTCAGAAATGCTTCTCTATACATTTGTCTTTTGGTACTTGCAGGATGAGGCTGTGTTTACTGGTATACAGAACATTGGGTTCATCCATGTTTCTGCTGTTGTTCTTTGAGCCCTTCAGTATTGCTTTCGAGACTATGCAGGTAATGTACCGGAAGCACAACTTTGTTCCTTTGGTGATGGATGAATCTGTTTTTTGATTTTATAAGCTATGAGCCAGTGCAAGCAATAATAAATTGGTCAATTTTAATGTAGGCAATGTTGGTGCATGGATTTCAGTTACTTGATATTTGGTTCCATCATTCTGCTGGGAATAGCTCAAATTGCCAAAGGTTCAAATTTTTTGATACAATAGCAGCAGGTATCATTAAAATTTTTGAAATCATAGAAGTTGATTCATGTGGCACATGAAAGTGGTCAACATTTAGTTTGCATCAAATGTTGATAAATTGTTGCTCTTGGATGAAATACATTTTGCTCTGAGGATTTTAAAGCATGTACTTCATGCTCTGTGCTTCAATACCCCATTTAGTTCCTCAATTGTGTAGGCGCCCTGAGCTTAGCATCAGTTGCCAAAATAACCTGTTTGGTTATGTAAGTGATTCTGGATTTGGTCTGATCCAAACTTGGCTTTTACTGGCAAAATTCTACCCTTAGTGAAGCTATTGAAAGAAGTTTTGTGGAAGCACTGTGCTATATCAAGAATGCCCTTGCTCCAATTGTTGTCTAGGCTCCAGGGTGCTTTTAATAATCTTGATTGGTGGCCTTATTTTATTAGCTGCTAGTTCATTCAATTCTTGTGATGAAATTGGTATGTTGTTATATTCTGATTAAGGACTGCAAACAGGTTCATTGTCTGAGTGGAAAGGCATTCTTGTCCGGAATTTGGGGTTTGCCCTTGACATGGCAACTTTGTTAATGGCACTTGGTCATTACATGTATATTTGGTGGCTTCATGGTGTGGCATTTCATCTAGTGGATGCAGTCCTTTTCTTGAATATTCGTGTAATTATCTTATTCTGCTGCCTAAAATGATCCTTTTACATCAATTCTATGCATTGCTATCTGTTCATTGATTCTGGTCTTCTGGAGCAGGCCTTGCTCAGTGCTATCATAAAGCGTGTAAGAGGATATATTAAATTAAGAATAGCTTTAGGTGCCCTTCATGCAGCACTTCCTGATGCAACATCTGAAGAGTTACGAGCATATGATGATGAATGTGCTATCTGTAGGGTATGCTTGACTTTCCTTCCTTTCTTTTTTACTTCTCATTAGACCCTTAAAAAGTTTAATGAATTGCGCAAATTACAGGAACCTATGGCTAAGGCTAAGAAGCTACATTGCAGTCACCTTTTTCATCTTGCATGCTTGAGATCTTGGTATGGGCATAGATTCTTTTATTCTCCTTGATTTTTAACACTATGCTTGGTTGTTTACATTATTGAAAATCTCTGAGCCATGCCAGGTTGGATCAAGGTTTAAATGAGATGTATTCATGTCCTACTTGTCGAAAGCCTCTATTTGTGGGCAGACCTGACAATGAAACAAGCCATCGCAGTGGAGATTTTTCAAGTGATGAACAGCTTGCTCGTCAAATAAGTGAAGGACTTGATCAGCAAAATGCTCCTACTCTACCTGCTGGTGTATTCGCCAATCAGACACGAAATTCCATAGAAGGCAGCCCTTGGAGGTTTAGATCCTTACTTCATATCAGAATAGTCTCTCATGCTTGCCTAGAAATAGCTACAGCTTGTCTCCTTTGCTTGCCTAGAAATAATTATAGCTTGCTGCTTCCGCCAAAACCATTTTTTTTCCTATTAAACAGAATTAAGATACATTAAATCTAATGTGAACTCTTTTGCTGCAGTGGCTCCATGGGCACACATCTTAGCATTAATTCCCTCGTTACGGAACTGTTTTCCAGAAATTACTTTGAGGCTGTTTTGAATCGTTTTGGAATTTTTATGGCCAAAATATCCCATTTGCATCTTAGAAGTAATATTCAGTTGCTTTAACAAAAAAATTCAGCCAAGTTCTTTTCAAAATAACCATTGGAGCAATTTAGGTCCAATAATCTTGGTGAGGGTATTCTACCTTCTCCAGAGACTTGAAACTTGGTATCTTTTATCTGTTTTGCTAACTAGCTACTGTTAACCCTTTAGATTCTCTATTGTCATGTCGAACTTGACTTTAGTTAAACCTTTATGAGCTCTGCTTTTTTTAGTATATTATATTACTTGTACAATGTTAAGCTTTGTAGATGCATATCATCATGATAATTGATGCCCTTAAGATGACCGGAATGCTGTCTACTGTCCAGAGTTAATTGCTCTACTTTGATTTTGTCCACTTTCAGATGCCTCAATAAATCGGCTATTTTCCCATACATAGTTTCATTTAAGTGGATGTGATATTCTGTGGTTTGAAAAACATGGTCATAAGCTTGTAATTGATTGTCTTCTTTTTATTGTTTCTGGTGTATGGGTCTATAGAAGCACAGGGTTAGATTCAAGTTGGCTGCATACTTGGCAAGGCCAGGGTGTAGATGGAGCTGGTCCTTCAACTGCTATGAGAACAGTTGGATTAGGGAGAGTTCAAATGATGATGAGACATCTTGCATCTGTAGGAGAAACCTATGCTCAGACTGCCCTTGAGGATACTGCTTGGGGCCTTTGGCCCATGAATCCCCCTCAAGCTGTTGCATCTGGCTCTCTTGCCCCTCCTGCTACTGGTGGAAGATCGGCTGGAGGTACTGGTGGTTTGCACATGAGGACTCCATCAGGCTCTGCAAATGACAACATAGCGAACCTACTTGCCATGGCGGAGACAGTACGGGAAGTTCTTCCTCACATTCCAGATGAGTTGATACTGCAGGTACAGTTCTAATTCTCTGAGAGTTGTCTACTAGATTCTCTAAGTGTTGCTCTAATTGGCCAAGTCTAATTAGTTATCTCTTGTGGTTTATATATTTATGCACAAATATGATGGGTATATGTGTAGTTGTCAGGTGGGAGTGTTTTCCCCCTTTAAATTTAGTTTTGCTTGGCTCTAGTCCTAGGGTAGCTCCACAAACATGCTGCACTACCATCATTTCTGTTTATAACTTGAATGGAGTCCATCAGGTTACTACCTGTTACTATCAAAGTTGCTAGCCAGTGTTATCAAGATGCTAAATGTTGGTAACGTCTTTGCAAGATTCTATCCGATTTCATGGATTATGTTTTAGGGCTTCCTCATCTTTTCAATACTTGTAGTCTACTAGTATGTAATTAAGAATCCAATGCATTAAACTTTGCAGGACTTGCAGCAAACAAATTCTGTCACTGTTACTGTGAACAACCTTCTCCAAATGTGAAATGAGAAATGTTGTCTCATATTTTGATGTTCTCCAAGTGGTCAACCTATCCTTTTGTATACAAGTATCTTTAGGTTTGGAGCTGTGCACTGTTGGGCCTTGTTTGATTAACCCCAACATCCTTTTCTCATTGCATTTTTCCCCCTTTTTTTTTTTTTTTTTCCAAATATGTCTACAAGCTTCATGTACATACCAAGTCAGTTTTATAATATAGGAGGGAAAAGGCACATTGTTACACCTTTCAGATTTGATCGTCCTGAAAAGAAAAATAAAAAATAAAGTTGCGACCCATGCATAGATGAAGAGTTCAGCCTTTGCATTCTGATTCTGATCTAAGCATAAGCATCAACTACAAATTTACCGCATCACCTCAGTTCGCTAACAGGGACCAAGCTCTTTTGGCTGTTTGTGTACAATAATGAATCACGTGTAATGCTATGATGTAGTTACTATTGATAGATTCTGAGGTACCTTCTGAACCTACTTGTGGAGGATTGGCAATGATTAATTTTGCTCAAAAATCCTTTTGGAGGATAACTTCTCGCTAAGATATATATATATATATATATATATATATTAACACTTTTTTTGTTCAGAGTATAGCATCTTTTGCGATTTTAAAAAAAAGGCAGGAGACTCAAATGATTGCCAAAAAGCCTCTGGCTTTTTAGATGTATCCCATAGTTGAGGATATAAACAACTGGGGATAAAATGAAATTGAGGTTGCTGACACTGTAACTCCAATTTGAGTAGCTAAATGGTCGTTTTTAATTATTTAACTGTATGATTGGGGTTTTGGATAAATTGGTAAAGTTTTTATTATTTAACAGCTATAATCTTGTAAATATATATATTGCAATCGAAGCGCTAAAAGTGGTGTGACTTCTGGAATTTTTTGGCTGCTATCCAGAGTCTGACTGTGACTTCTGGACTTTGATCTCCAATATCCGTTCGAATCTCTTCCATTAAAAACAGTAAAATATTTAATTGGTTCATCAAACATTATCAATAAAGAATCACGATTTTAATTCATGCCTTGACTTTTTAGTTTTGTTAAAGAGTTAGAACAGAACAGAGCCTTTCAGCCTGATGAAGCTAACTAATAATAATAATAATAATAATGCATGTATTAACGTGAATGAGAATTGGCCGCAAACAATGGGATGCGGCGACCAAGAATGCTGAGCTTTTGGAAAACACGTGTTGGGTGGCTGTGATAGCCCGCATCCCAATTCTCCTTTGCCGTCACAGTTCGTCAATGTCTGCCTGCTCAAAATCACAACTTCTGCTCGTTGATTCAACATAAAATATCTATGATTTTAATGTTTCTTTGGAGAGAGTAGTAGTAGGTTCAGACTTCAGACCATACCTCTTCAAAATCGTAGACTAATGGCTTTATATGATTCATAAGTTACTTTCATATTTCCCATTTTATAATTAATTAGCCCAAAGCAACGCATACATATACTCGTCTAATTGTCCTCATCTAAGCTAGAATTTCACCTTCCGCGTTTGGTAACAACCGGCAAAGAACGTATTTTCTGAGGTTTAGATGAAGTCAAGCTTGTGTATGTCTTACATGTCAATCAACATTTATTACTGCATGTTACTACCCTAGTACCTTTTCAATATTGGCAAACTAGCAAGTAACATAGCTTTTATTAAGTGAACTAAAACTTTACAATAGAGATAATTTTTCTTTATTAAATCAAATGAAAATTAATTCTATAAATCAATCTTCACACAATTCAAACCTCATACTTTATAATACATTTAAAAAGAAGTGACTACTGCATCATTTCCTTGCTATCTTCCCTTTCCTCTAACTAACAAATAAACATTATCTCTGTTAAAAAATAATAAAAATAAAGTTAAGGTAGTTTTCTTTGGTTTTTGTAAAGTTACCTTTGTGGGGGCTAACATCAACAAACACGGAGCACCACAAGTATGAAACCAGACGACAAAAATTGAGAGTATTCATATACAAAAACCAGAAACAAAATGAGCTGCCTCTCTATCTATACAGAGCTTAGTTTTATACTCACCCTTGTACACTAATTTTTAGTTACTTCTTTCGCTTTATGCAACTCCCATAATATCACCTTTTTGACTACTTCACCTTACAAATTGTAATGTTAAATGTTAAATGTTAAATGTTAAATGTTAAATGTTAAACACCGCCAATTAGTTCACTAACGGACTGATTTAATTAAATTATATTAGTTCAATCCTTTTGATAGACATTGACTCTCTGTTTCGAGGAAGTGATGTCTAAATTCTATCCATCTTTGATCATAGGCGGAAGAATTCTATGCTCTTTATGATTAATTAATTAATTAACCTCGATGCTTGTGTTCTAATTAAATTTAAAAGTTAAGATTCATTAACTAAATAATGGGTTCCTCCCCATCAGAACCCACTTATAAAACTACATAAGCCCATGCTTTTTAACTTGCTCTTCTCGTCTTTGTTACTTGTTAGGGTATAATGAGACTCTACTGTTAACTGTTTTGAGGTTCCCACTTCCCAGCTTGCAAATAAATGAAAGGAGACAAGAGAGGCCAACAATACCTTTCAATTAGACTCATCATCATTCGATATATCACAATTTGCATGTCCTCTTTTTTGTCTCTTTAAAATTATATACATATATATAATATTATTGGCGTCCTTTATATATATATAAAATATAGCTAGCCAGCTACTATATGTATATCCTTGTAACTTCTCCTTAATTATCTTTTGAGCTTTGTGATATATAGCTAAAGAGTCTTCTTTATAATCATGTCAGCCTTTCCCACATTTTTGTTCGTCTTCTTGTGCCTTTCCATGCATGCATGTATTGCTCGCCATTTTGTGTTTGTCAAGGTTGGTGGTGTACGTGTACCCTACTTGGCTACTCATCATATAAAATTTTCTGTATCGCTATAATTTAGTTCCATCTCTGCATCGTTGGTTTGATGTGTTTGGGGCGTTCTTCTAATTAATTTGCAGGTCGGAGGGAAGCACAACATCGACTCATCAGTTTCTGATCGTAGTAGTGCTGTGGTGACTCCACAACCAAAGACCATGTACTCAAATGATCAAACTGTTAGCCAAAGTTCAGGTCAAGTTCCCAACAAGCCTCTTGTTTCGGTTTCCTGGCGTGTTGCTGGCAATAACTTCAATAAATTTCCTGGATTTCACTCAGATTATTCTATGCCAAGAATGCGCACTCCTTCTCACAACTGATCAAGTGCCTTCTGATCTACTCTTTTTTTTTATAATCCTATATATATATATATTGGTCCGTTGTTTAAGCTTAAGCGTTCGTTGATTAAGAACTGTATATTCGGAGACTTATCTAGGATATTTCCGGCATATATTCCCCCCGACCTGTTGACCGTCCCTGCCAGTTTTGTACCCAAAGATTAGTTCCTGATTATTTGTTCCATATGTATTGCTCTTGTTCTTATGCTTGTTATTGTTCTAGCTTGTTAGTTTCTTCTTCTCATTATTATAGGGTTATTTTCAAGAATGTTACTGATAGGAGTGGAACATGCAGGAGGTGAAATATTTAAGTCTTCTTCCCTCGTGGTACCACTAAAGCCAACGTATGTAGAGGTAATTAGCTAACATATATAATGGTATATGGATCAAGTTAGGCATCTTTTTAGCCCCTCGATCGAAATGAAAGATAGAATTGGGCTAATTTCATTTCTGCATGTATATGTGTATGTGGGGTTAGATAAAAAGATGGGTGGGAGGAAGCGAAAATAAAACGGTAGTCTTCAGTTCTCTTTTGGTAATGAGAAAGCCTAGCCAGAGATGCTTGGCCAACTATGGCTTTATGTCATAGCCATATTATAACTAGCCGCAGTAGTAGAGTTTATGTATTTATGCCTAAGCTTGTCAATAGCATTCACATATGCAACTACTGCATTGTGGCAGTAGGAGGTCAAGGAATTTTGTTCCATTATATTCCCGTTTCTTATTTTACTCTCAGTAAGAAATTTAAGTTTAAATCCATAGTCATTAGGCAACATATAAGACTACCAAATTTATGCTTTTAAAGTCCCTTCTACCACGTCTGAAATAATGGGGGTGGCAAAGGCATATGTACACAAACAAGACGAATATGTTCATATAAATTCATAGCTAGTGCGGTCACTGATCTACCGGAAGAAGATTTTGACATCATAAAACATGTTAAGATTAATTTGAGGTTTATGTACACAACATAACAAGAAAATTATGTGTTGCTTATGTAGGAATCAACAAGCAGAAGAGGATTATCAGTAGTAAGATTTGAGTACTCCAACTTTAAGAAAGCCAACAAGAATAATGTACAAGAAGCGGCTGAGGTGATAGATTATGACCCACCACATCGAACACCACCAATTCACAATAAAAAAGTCTAGCCTTATTATATGTATAGTTAGCTAGTTAAATGTAGATGTTTATTACAAGCTAAACGTGGGTGAAAGAACAGTTTAAGATTGTGACTGGAATCCAGTAGATGCAGGAGGAGGATTGATCAATTAGTAGTCGGTGGAAAAAATGTAATGCAATTTCTATCAGTTTGTTATTTACTGGAAGCATTAGCCAGTTATCAAGTCAATGAATGAAATAATTCTACAAAGTACAAACAGGAATTGCAATTTCTTTTTAATATTCATAGCCACTTGAGCTTCGATTATTAGAGTTTGAGTCGGGTTGTCATCTCATTTTATCATCTATTTCTTAATAGGTAATCACCTATTTTTTAATAGATAATATTGGAACTTCAAATTTTAATTAAAAGAATTCAAACTTTTTATTATTTAAACCGACAAATATACGAATAAGCACAACATATTGGTATTATAATTTCATTTCGAATATAGAATAGAGACGTTTCTAAAATCAACCTTAAAAAACTCTCATTTCAAACTCAATTCAAATTTCCTATTAAGATCAAACTTTAGTTTGTTCTCAACAGTACGTAGATAAGTTTCAATCCTCTATTTCAGTTTGATTGAAAGCTAGCTACTAGGAATGATTACCGTTTATTTATGGTGCATAGAATGATTATCTTTTTGTATCACATTTGCAAATGTAGTTTTCATTGCCTTCAAATAATTGTATGGTATAAAGAGATCATGTTACTAGTAAACTTGGTCCCCGCCTCCTATGTTTCCTTTTACGTTAGTGGGTAGATTGTTGCTTTCAATTCTCATGATAACGAATCAATCTATATGAAATGAAACTATTTTTGTTTTATTTCAAAAGCATACGGCATTTTTTTCGGTGGTCTTCTAAGTTTTTTTGAATTTAAAATTAAAAGGAGAATTTTTAGTCAAAAATTAAACTCATAATGTTTTTTAATATAATGAATACAATTTATTTAACCATTAGAATCTGTTTACAGTTTAGCTGATGAGTAAAACAGATTGAAGGGTAGGAATTGATTTGTTGAATGTAGGGCTAACTTTAGGAGACCCAAGAAAATGGAATGTGTTAGCATCTTCTATGTTGTATGTCTCCAATACCAATTTAAATGACAGTCCTTCCTACTCTAACTAACATCAAGGAAAAGAGGGAACTTCTGTACCGTACATTTAAAATTTTTAACAATTTAAGGAAAGATGAGTACGCAGCAGCTCAAATCCCCAAGAAAATTTCCAATAAGAACAAGAATATAGTGACAAATTTGTGAAAATTTTGCACCTCAGTAACACGCATGAGTATTAAATTAGCATGGAGTAGTCTGCTCTAGACATGCCTTAAATTTATGCTTAGGGATGCACCCAACTTGCTGGCATTGGAAGAGACAAGTCCACATGCTTGCAGCGCAGTTTACACCAACAAAAGCTTTAAAAAGAAAAATTAAAAAAAAAAAAAAAAAAACTATAGAAACATTTTTATGAAATGTCTAATAGCATATCAATCTTCCTAAGGATCAGTGATTCTAAGAACCCATATATACAATATGGGTTCGTTATATTAATAATACAATATTTAAATACCGTATAATTTTCAAGAGTTAAG
>CATIWO010232558.1:0-12088 GCA_949673435.1 Macaranga tanarius | reverse complement strand
TAGAGGTCACACACTTGGGTGACTAGGGCATGTGATTCAAGAGTTGAATCTTCTACACAAAGCTTGGAGAAACTATTGTGGTCTTCTTCAAACACTTGGAGTTTGTAAGTTGTTTATGAACTTAAACTTCGAAGTGGTTGTGTATACATGCTTATGTTTTTGATTTAGCTATGTGTTAATTGCAAATTGGATATTGTGGATTGGAATTCTTCATTTGATGAAGGGTTGTGTAAGTGAAATTTTTGAAATTTCACCCATTTAAGCATAATGCTTCCGCTGCACTTATGTTGCATAACCATTTCCTTTCATTACCATACCTTTTATGGATGCCATTAGAGATATGCCCTCTTGGGGTAAATTTTTGAAGGATATTGTTAATCATAAGGGTAAGATGGAAGAGTATAGACTAGTTTCACTAGTTGAAGACTCTAAGGCAATGTTCACAAGGACACCACCAAAACTCAAAGATAGAGGTTCTTTTACAATTCCTTATAGAATTGGTGATATTGCATTTAATAAAGCTTTATGTGATATAGGTGCTAGTGTGAGTTTAATGCCTTATTCCATTTATGAAAAAATATATGTAGGTGAATTAAAGCCTACTACTATGTGTCTTTCTATGGCAGATAAGTCTATTAAATATCCACTTAGTGTGCTTGAAAATGTACCCACTAAAGTGGGTAAGTTTATTATTCCTGCGGATTTTGTAGTGATGGCTATGGAAGAGGACCTCGAAATACCTATATTATTGGGAATGTCATTTTTGGTGACCGTAGGAGTGATCATTGATATGAAATGTGGCAAAGTTAAGGTGGAAGTGAATGATGAGTCCATAGTTTATAATGTTTATAAAATGATTAAGACAACTCCACCTATTGAAGTTTATGAAAGGATAAACTCACTTGATATAATTGATGAATGTGTGAAAGATGTTGTAAATGAGTATGTAGGTAAGGACCCTATGGTGATTTCTAAGTCACAAGGGGCTGATGCAAAATGTTCCAACAAGGAGGTTGTAGCTTGTGTAAGCATTTTAGAATCATCTCCATATACTATTCCTTATAGGTATTAAAGATATGAGCCATTAAGGAAGGAGGATGATCCTAAGCCTTCTTCACTAAGTGAAACACCCAATTTGGAGCTTAAACCTTTGCCTTCCACTCTAAGGTACGCATTTCTTGATTCTAATTCTAATTTTCCTTTTATTGTAAATTCTTTACTACCTAATAATAACGTGAATGCTTTATGTTATGATTTGAATAAACATAAGGGAGTAATATGATATTCAATTAATAATCTAAAAGGACTAAGCCCAACTATTTGTATGCATAGAATCCTTTTAGAGGATGATGCTAAGCCTACTATAGAAGCTCAAAGGGGGCTAAATCCCACTTTTAAGGAAGTGGTTAGAAAGGAAGTGATTAAGTTGCTTGACAATGGAATCATATATTCCATTAGTGATTGTAAATGGGTAAGCCTCGTTCAAGTTGTTCCTAAAAAGGGTGGCTTGACTGTTGTGCAAAATGAACATAATGATTTAGTGCCCACTAGGACTATCACAGGTTGGCGTATATGTATTGACTATAGAAAGTTAAACAAAGTAACTAGGAAAGATCATTTTTCATTGCCTTTTATTGATCAAGTTATAGAAAGATTAGTAAATTTTTCCTATTTTTGTTATCTTGATGGGCTTAGTGGTTTTTATCAAATTCCTATTCATCCCGAAGACCAAGCTAAGACCACTTTTACTTATCTATATGGTACTTTTGCTTTTAGGCGTATGCCTTTTGGCTTATGCAATGCTCCTGCTACTTTCTAAAAATGCATGTTTTCAATATTTAGTGATTTAATAGATGATTATGTTGAGGTCATGGATGACTTTAGTGTTTATGGATCTAACTTTCCAAATTGTCTAGAAAATCTTTCTAAAGTTCTTGATAGGTGCAAGAAGCATGGATTAGTACTTAATTGGGAGAAGTTCCACGTTATGGCATAAGAACAGATTGTTCTTGGCCATATAGTTTTACAAAGAGGCATTGAGGTTGATAGAGCAAGGATTAAAGTCATTGCTAATTTTCCACCTCTAAAGTATGTTAAAGATATAAAGAGCTTTCTTGGGCATGTAGGTTTCTATAGAAGATTCATACAAGACTTTTCCAAGATAGCAAAGCCATTATGCAAGCTACTTGCCAAGGAGGCTATTTTCAATTTTGATGATGCATGCATGGATGCATTTGGGACTTTGAAGAAGGCTCTTACTTCAACACCGGTTTTGTAACCACCTAATTAGGAGTAACCATTTTAGCTCATGTGTGATGCAAGTAACTTTGCAGTTGGGGAAAAGAAAAGAAGGCAAGCCTTATGTGATTTATTATGCTAGCAAACTACTTAATGATCCTCAAATTAATTATACCACCACGGATAAGGAGTTACTTGCTATTGTTTATGCATTCAACAAGTTTAGAGCATATCTTGTGGGGTAAAAGGTCATTGTGTATTCCGATCATGCTGCCCTTAAGTATCTTCTAAGCAAGCAAGATGCAAAACTAAGGCTCTTAAGGTGGATTCTCCTGCTTTAAGAGTTTGATTGGGAAGTGAGGGATAAGAAAGGAAGTGAGAATCTTATTGCGGATCACTTATCAATACTAGATCAAGAGCAATTGAACAAGAATGATTATGGTGTGCCAATCAATGAGTCATTTCATGGAGAAAATCTTCTTACTTTGGCTTTTAAAGAACTTCCATGGTTTGTGGATTTTGCAAACTATCTTGTAAGTGGAGTTCTTCCTTATAGGCTTGATTATAGGAAAAAGAAGAAGTTCTTTCATGATAGTAAGTTTTATTATTAGGAGGAACCATTGCTTTATAAGAGACGGTTTGATATGAAGGTGTATTCCTCAAAATGAAATTCAAGATGTTTTGAGACATTGTCATTCTTTAAATGTAGCTGGACACTTTGGTGCATCAAAGATAGCTTCTAAGGTACTACAATCTGGTTTTTGGTCGCCTACTTTATTTAAGGATGCTAGAGATTTTATGCTTAAATGTGATAGATGCTAAAGAATGGTTAATTTATCTAGGAAATATGAGATGCCTTTGAAAGGAATTCTTAAAGTAGAGATTTTTCATGTTTGGGGAATTGACTTCATGGGTCCCTTTCCTAGTTCTTTAGGTTACAAGTATATCTTGGTCATGGTAAATTATGTCTCAAAGTGGGTTGAAGCAATAGCTACTATTACTAATGATGCTAAAGTTGTAAAAAATATGCTTAAGAAAATTATTTGTCCAAGGTTTGGCACTCCTAGAGCATTAATTAGTGATGGTGGTTCACACTTTTGTAATCATGTAATTGAGACTCTTTTGAAGAAGTATGGGGTAACACACAAGGTGGCTACTCCATATCATCCACAAACAAATGGGTAAGTGGAGGTGAGCAATAGAGAGATTAAATGAATTTTAGAGAAAACAGTTTCTTTATTAAGGAAGGATTGGGCATTGAAGTTAGATGATGCCTTGTGGGCATATAGGATAGCTTTTAAAACACCCATAAGCCTTACTCCTTACCAATTGATTTATGGAAAGTCTTGCCAGTTACCCATAGAACTTGAGCATAAGGCTTATTGGGCAATAAGGGCTTTAAACTTTGATTTAAAAAAAGCAGTAATGAAAAGGTTACTTCAACTTAATGAATTGGAGGAACTATGAATGAATTTTTATAAGAATTCTAAGTTTTATAAAGATCGTACCAAATTATGGCATGATAAGCATATCGCTAAGAAGGACTTTCATAAGGGAGACCTTGTTTTGCTCTACGATTCAAGATTGAAGTTGTTTCCCAGAAAGTTAAAGTCAAGGTGGTCGGGTCCTTTCAAGGTTGTCAAAGTTCATCCTTGTGGAGCAGTTGACATTACTAATGACAAGGGAGAAAGCTTTAAGGTGAATGGTCATTGTCTCAAGCCTTATTTAATTGATGAGGTAATTGATCAAAAGGAATCACTCTCTCTTTCTATACCATGAGTTCAAAAAGGTATGGTCATGCTATGGACCATTAAATTTAGCAAGGTATTTATTTAATGCTTTATTTATTTTATTTGTTTATTTTCTTTTTATTTAGTTCATTTTCTTTTAAGTATACACACATATACATTGTTTTTCTTGTAGTTAAGTTTTGTTTTAATTTTTATAGTATTTTAATATATATATATATATTCATTTAAAAAAAATTATTTTTTGCCTTGGTTCTGTGCTAAGCCAGCACATGCGTGTCGCCTCATCCATCCGTTTGGCCCCCTCACAAGCTCTGTGCTGTGCCGGCACTGCGTGCCGACTCGTGCCCTTCTTTTTTTAACACTTTTTTTTATTTTCTAATTTTCTTATTTTATTTTCTTTGTAATTTTTTATTGTTTCATTCATTTAATTCTTATTTTATTCTACTATCTTTTCTCTATTTATTTTTGTCTTTTTTCATATAATAACTACTCCTATTTCAAATCCAATTTTGAAAAGTCATGTCCTTTCCCCATAAGGACACAACTTTCCAACTTGGTCATAACCTTTATAACTTTTTAATCTTTTATTCATAACTTTTTGTCCTTTGCTATTTATACCTACATTGACTACTAATATTAAATTTCCTACTCTTCTCTTTTTCATCTCCCTTTCCTCTATTTAAACATCCCCATTCATTTTTACCTATTCATTCTCTACAATATTGCTTTTCTTTCATCTTCTCTACACCACTATTTGTACTTTTCCTCTATTTCTTTATTCAAGTTTTTCTTCTTCTTCTTCAACACTCACTCCTTTTCTTTTCTTCCTCCATAGCCAAACCCATCTCTTCCCTTTTCCTTTTCTTTTCTTTTTCACTTTGTTTTCTACACTTGCAATGGGAAGAACCAAAGGATCTTCATCCTCAAGGTCAAAGAGGGATGATCAAGATGAGGAGGAGCCTCAAGAAGAGAATTTATAACTCACATATCTAGCTAAGTTTCCTATCCTCTCTCATATTAAAGGCGATAGGTTTACTAAAAATAAAATTAGAGAAATTATTGGTTGCAAATATATTCGTACCTCTTTACTTTAAGATATTGGTATGCATGATTCGTTTACTCAATTTCTAACTAATCGTGGTCTTAAGAAATTTTTGTCTATGTATGAACACACATTTGTTGACTTGATTATGGAATTTTATACATCCTTAGAGGTTAATGCTAATGATTCACATATCCTTGAGTTTAGAATGTTATAAAAACCTCACCAACTTACCTATTCCTTTATGCAATGTGTGTTTGGTTTTAAAAGAGATGGAATGTGCAATATGCCCAATTCTTTTAATGTCGATGAATTTTGGACCTTCTTGTCCGATTTGCCACCTCTTTTTTTCCCTAAGAAAGGCAAAGCTATATTTATTAAGGGTTTGAAGTTTTGGTTGTTGCATAAAGTGCTTTGTTGAGTTGTGTTTCATAAGTCCGAATTCAATAGAGTATCGGCTCAAGAAATGTTTTTGATATGGTGCATTCACAATAGAAAACAAGTATGTTGGCCTTATTGGATATTTAATTAACTCTTAACTTGTGCTAATCGTAAAGACGTTCCTTTGACACATGGTCATATTATTACTACCATTGCTAAATCGTTTAATGTTGATTTTGATGCCCTTGACCATGTTGCCCCATGTTCTTACTTCACTAAATAAGAATTTGTTAGAGGTGAAGTTGTAGATGCTTCTTTCCATTTTATTCCTACACTCACAAGGTCTTGTTGGAAGGGTATTCCTCATCCACATTTTATAGGTGATCAAGATGATGAGGACCATGCTCAAGTAGCATATGTTGGAGGTGATGTTCATAAGGAAGGGCATAATATGGGAGATAATGAGAACCAATAAGAAGTCCCTCAAGATGATGCACCTATTCCTTCTTATCCTATGCAATGAGTTGCAAGTGGCTCTTCTAGTCATGAGTTGCCTACTTGGGAGCAAGTCTTGGCTAACCAAAGCGCCATGTAACAACAATTAAGTGGAATGGAGGCTTTCAATTGTCAACTAGCTCATTGCCAACACTAGATAGAGTACAAGATGCAACAATACTTTTGTAACACCTGCCCCTCCAACATACGTATTCATGACGTATGTATTGCATTTATTGCATATATGATAGTGGACTTTAATTGAGTTTGAGATTGTGTATATATTGTAGAGAGGTACTAAATTGGACAATAAGTTAGAGCTAGTTGTAGCGATAGAAAGGTAAGAGGGGTATTGTGCAGTATGCTTATAGCATTAAGGAGTTTTATGGATATTTTGGTAATTTATGGGAATATTTAATTAGTAGATATTATTATTGTTATTATTATATTAGTATTATTATTGATGTTTAAGTGATAAATATGCATTTAATATGTAATCATTTTAGGAAGACTTTAGGGGCATTTAGAGAGTTTTGATTGGCTAGTTATATATGTGCATATTTAATTATTTTTCTGTGTGAATGGTGTACAGATTTTGGAGAAGAAGAATAGAGAGAGGTTTTTAAAGGATTTTTGGAGAGCTTTCAATCTTGCTTAAGCTAGCAAATCATTGTCTTAGGAAGCATTATAGGGTCTTTTATACATTGAAGCATTATTTGGTAAGTTTTATTTGTGTTGTTGATTGATTTTGGTGGAGCCTTGCATGTTGTTAAATTCGTGTTCTGCCCCTCTATTTTTTAGTCCCTTTGCTTGTGTCATATCTTGAGTTTTACATCTCTGATTTGAGCAAGGTTAGACTCCCTAGAAACTTTAAGGAGTCCTCTATAACTTTTTGTTTTGAGTTTTGATTGATTTCGTTGTTTAGAGGATCAATTAGGATTGGACATTTCAGTGCTCATGTTATTGATCTATTTTAGTCTAATGGATTCTAAAATGCATAATTAATTCCACACATATCTTAATTGAGTAATTCTAATTGGAATTTGCTTTAGACATATAACCCTAGCTTTAGTAGCAATTTGGGGGTTTTTGGATTTTGTGTGCATTGTTAGGTCATGTTGAATTTAGAGTAATTAATTGCACTTCTATATTTGGAATGAATTGTGATGTTGCTTCTTGAAATTTGGTAAATTATGATGTGTAGGAGCTGGAAGAGGAAGAGGAGACCCTACTCCATAGGCAGAGAGCTTTGCTTGAGAAGGACTTGAAGCATTTTTGTAAGTAATTGTTAATATGATGCATATATATATATACTAATTCTTATGTAACTATACTTGTTTGGCTATATTGGTTGTGTATACCGATTCTTGTGGCAAGAATATATGTGTATATATTATTGATAAGAATATTCAATGATTAGTTTGGAAAGTGTTGTTATGAATTATGAATGTTGGCACATATGTTGTGTAATCCACTTGAGGTGGTAGAAATTGTAATTCGCTTTATTGTTGAAAATGATGACAAATGTATAGTTATAAGAATGATGAGATATAATTGCATTTGTGAGGAATGTGAGGTATGCGAGGAAAATGTGTGTGTGGAGATTGAGCTCCACGATCTGAGACTGAGCTGGGTAAAGAGTCTCAGATGTGGCCATTCATGTGAAATATATATATATATATATACATGTGAGATCTAAGATTGAGCTGGGCAGAGAGTCTCAGGAATGCCACAAGTATATAAATATTGTGATAAAAAGAAAAAAAAGTGAGTTTAGTGTGAAACGTGTGACGATTCCGGCCGGATTACTAACTTGCATAACATGCATTGTGCATTATTATATATATATTGAATGTGAGTTGTGAATATGAGGATTATGGTTGTGGTTTCTTGACTTGATGTAATTTAGTGTATATGTTGCACTAATATATGAGTTATGATGTTTAGATGTGTTTTATGGATTGTTTGAAATATAGTGATTTGGTATATATATTTATAAGGCACCATCAATGTTGTTTGAATTCTTGGATACCTATTTATGATGTTTGAATATTGTACATGTTGTTAGACACGGCCATGTAGTGTTTAAACATGTTTGTGCATAAGTTGGTAACAAATTCAGGACTTTTGGCATGGCCATGCCTGTCCAGAAGAAAAATGTGTCGAATCAGGCATGGCCATGTGGGTATAGGGTGCACGGCCATATGCCATTTTGGCACGGCCATGCAGTTCTAGAGAAAAATGGCAAGTTTCAGGCATGGCTGTGCTTAAATCCTATGCAGCTATGCATAATCTTTGCACAGCCATGCGAGATTTCTGTGCACCCATGCACAACTTTTATGCTAAATTCCTATATTCTGATGTGTTGCAATGCAATTTATATGCTTTTCTTAATTAGTTCTTGAGGAGAACTATATGTATGATTATATTATTAATTGCTTATTGAGTTGCAAGCTTATTCCTTTGCAATTGTGGTTTTCAGGTATTAGATAGCCTAGGTTGAGGTGTTCAATTTGGTTGAAAGCTTGAAGCTTGGTTTAGTGTTGAACTCATGTGGGTCCACAGCATGCTTGGTGTCAACATCTTCATTCCATGAGCATCTCACTATATTAGAATATTTGATTTTGTAATAGAATTAAGTTGTTTTTGTATACATATGCAAAGCTATATACTTTGTGTAAACTTATACTTTTGTATTAAAAGAAATTTAGCATTGCCACATGTATGATATATATTTGGATACTTGTATGTGGTACCTAGAGGGTGCTACATTAAGTGGTATCAGAGCAGGGATTAGATTTCCTCAGGATACCAAACATATTGCATTCATGACATCTCATGCATGAGTTTTAGAAGACATGTAGTTGATGTGCGTTGCATATCTCAAGATGGATGAACATCAAGCACTTCAAATTGACCTCGAAGATTCATCAGAGTCAATTCATGGCCCTGAACAAGCTCAACCTCAACCCTCCTCCTACTGCATGTCCTTTTATGCAGAAGTTTGTTCAGATGATGTGGAACATAGGTCAACCACCAGTAGGAAATGTTATAGATGAGACCTATGAAAAGATTAGGAAGCAAGGTGCTAAAGCCTTTGCGGGTACCACTGACCCCGTAGTAGCTGAGGAATGGCTACGAAGCACCGAGATAATTCTTCACCGGTTTGAGTGCACCACTAAGAAGAAGGTGAGATATGTCATATCCTTATTTTAATAAGATGCTCTGGATTGGTGGGAGACGGTACCGGGGAGCAAGAATATACCCATGACCTTGACTTGGGAGAATTTCTTAAAAGAATTTGGTGAGAAATATACACCTGCAGTGTACCGGGATAGAAATAAGATAGAGTTTCTCGAATTGCAATAAAATAACTTAACGTGGACGACTATGAAGTACAATTTGTGAGGTTGTCAAAGTATGCACCAAAGGAAGTCGCCACGGATGAATTAAAGTGGAATAATTTTGAAAGGGGTTTGAATCTTAAGATTCAGGACAAGATGGCAACTAAGCCTCCAACATATAGAGAAGTATTGGAAACTGCTTTGAGAGCTAATGAGATGATTATAGAGAGGAACGAGGTTGAAGCCAAGAAGAAGAAAACCACTAACTCATTCACTGCTCTGACTAGAACTAGTGGCAGTTAATCCTTTAGAAGCTCTAGTTTCCAATGAGGTGGATTTAGAGGAAAAAGCATGAGTTGATCCAACTATTCAAGAGGAGGATCTTTTGGCTGAGGCTTAGGAAGGTTTGATAGCCGGAGAGGGCAAAGTAGATCAATGAGTGGCTCATCAATTCTAATGTGTAATAGATGTGGAAGATACCACTTAGGTGAATGCTGGAATTCGAGACCGGGTGCATGCTATCATTGTAGTCAACATGGCCACTTTGTGAGAGATTGTCCGGTGAGAAGAAATGCTGAAGGATCCCAAATGATAGTGCAAAGTAGTGCCGGGGAGAATGTACCTATGGCTAGTCGAGGTAGAGGTTGAGGTGGTAGAGGAAGTGGAGCTAGCACTTCGAGTCAAGTAGGATCTGTTGGTCTATCTCAAGGCCAAGCAAGGATTTATACCATTACTAGGCAAGAAGCTCCTGCTACTCCAGACGTGGTCACTGGTACTTTTCCTATCTTTGACCATGATGCTTATGTTTTGATAGACCTAGGATCTACATGTTCCTTTATGTCATATGAATTTGCATTGAGAGTGAATGGTAAGATTGAACCCCTAGAACATAGCTTATGTGTTTTTATGCCTACTGGGGGTATGATGGTAGTAAATTCAGTAGTGAAAGCATGTTCTATATTAGTAGGTGGTGATATTTTGTATGCAGACTTGGTAGTTATTAAACTACATGAGTTTGATGTCATCTTAGGTATGGATTGGTTAGCCATGTAATTGTGAATTGCTACACCAAAGAAGTAGTTATAGATGTTGAAGGGCAGAAATGATAGTGTTGGTGGGAGAGAGAAAGGTTGTATCTGCATGTTTAATTTCTACGGTGACAGCATTCCATTTGATTAGAGAAGGGTGTGAACCTTATGAAGGGAATAGAGAATCAAAGCAACTAAATATGTGGAATTTTAAAAATTTTGTAAGCATGCAACACTAGCATCAAGTTTGTGTCCATTCAATGCCACAAGATCTAAATCACATGCACTTACATAACTAAACATGCATCATGGATAATATTTTAACAACAATCAAAGAGTCATGTAATCAAATTACAAGTTCTACATACTAAGATTCAAGCAACACTTACAAAACTCCTAAGTTTGTAGAATGCTCGATAAGCTTTGATTGTTCCGATCCACTAGCTCCGAGCTCCCAAATTGTGAAGCCTCTAGCTTGTGACACACAGTTTTCACTTGGTTGATCTTTGAGCACCAAAAAACACTCCATATAAGCCTCTCTTAAATGACCCAAGAGCTTATGAAAGCTTATTTGTTCTTGAAGGTATAGAACTTAGAGTTTGCCCTCAAGGATGATGGTTAGAAAGATATATCACAACACTTGTGATATAGAAAGGTTCACTCATGAACTAAGGAAGAAGAAGACTCTCTTTTCTTTCCCTTGTGTCTAGTTTGAGTAACCAAACTCTCTCTTACAATGCCTTGGCTGAAAATTACAGCTCTAACATTGGTGTCTTACACTTTCTTGTTTATTAAATAATCCAATTGGTGTCTTATTTTTCAAGTCTAGCAACTATTGCTAGTCTTTATTCAAAGTCTTCATTCCAAGTCTTCTAAAGACTTGGAATTCTACAACTTTAAATAAGAGAAGCCACCATCTTTGAATTGGTTAGTTTAGATGGATTTCTACCCCATCCCTATTCTAATTCCATTACCACTTAATGGGCTTGGGCTTGGGTTTGGGCCATGGGCCTCTCTACACTTAGAGATGGCCCAATCCAATCTAAACAATTAATGGACTAGATTAAACTCTTTAATCAATACCCAATCCATATAATTAACAAGTGGGCTAGTTCAAACTCTTTGAATAAAGTCCAAGGCCTATGGCCCATCACATAGACCAAGTCCATCATCTATAATTTACAAGGTCCATCTCATGGCCCATGTCCATATATATATATATATATTTGGAAGGGTAATATTAATTTAATCTTTAATTTAATATCTCATATTAAATTAAGCCTAATTTAATATTTGCTTAAATGCAATAAACTTCCAATCTTTGAATTCGGATTTCAGGATATGCTAGATCCCCGCATATGTGAAAATCCAATTTAATTAATGATCAAATTAATGTTAATCATCACAAGTGCAATCCTTATGTGTGAGACTTACTAGGTTCAAGTCTAAATAGCAATGGGAAATGATATTAACACTTAATATCATGGAAACACCTTTCCATACTAAATGTGAAAATCCTAATGTGTTACATTCAGTTCCCATAAGTCGTGAGTGATCCCCAGCATAGATATCACGACTACCCAATTAGAGATGAATGCTATATGTAGATTTACAAGAACTAAAGAACACAATTACCGTGCACTAAATGTCCCTTCATTACAAGATTCCGATATTGATTAGAGTCAAGGTTTAGTCAAACTCTAATAGCCCCTATCATATGACCTCATCTTAAGTTTAATTCTTGATAAAACACGACTACTACTAGAAACTCTTTTCTAGCACCAAAACTCTTTTTGGGTAAGTCGAGTT
>CATIWO010232544.1:0-14410 GCA_949673435.1 Macaranga tanarius | reverse complement strand
TTTGTTATATAATTGATTTAATAAAATTATGTTATTTGACATTGTAAAATAATTTAATTAATTCTAGATTTAAGTTTTGTAATTTATTAATATGCATCTAGCTAGAATTTATTAATTATGTTTATTTTGCATTAACTTTGTCATTTTTTTGTAGGATATTTTGATTTATGAATTGTGTTGCAGGCTTATACATTAGATAACTCATTAGATAGCCCACGGGCTATTTTTATTTATTTAAGTTGTTGTTTATTTTTATTTATTCTGCATGTAAAAGGGTTGTAACTCATTTCTCCTCCCTCCTTTCTTTGTGTGTGCTTTTAATTTCGGTTGTTTTATTTTTATTGTTTTATTTTGGATTATTGTTGAATGGTGTGGATGTATTGATTAGACCAAAATTGCATGTAATTGGACTAATTAATAATTTAGGCTAAAATTAAATTCTAAAAGTTGAATGAGGCCCATTTGTATGTAATTAAAGGGATAATTAAATAATTAAAAATAATAAAACATAAAATACAAACGGAGGCCGATCGCAAGTTCGGGTGAGCCATTCAAAAATCCATACCCAATCTTCGGACCCAATCTCTGAGGACGGCTGCTGGGCTTCCTCCGTGGGATCCAGTTGCTGTAAAAGTATTCCCAGATTTCATCCGGGTCGCGACTCCATTCTCCGACTCAAGCCTATCAAGGCCCAAAGTTATATTCCTAGTGGGCCCTGAGCCCGCACAGTGCTGTGGTCGCCGGACACTTGGGCGCGCGCTGAACCTCGCCGCCTACACCTATACATATGCATTCTTTTATTTGGAAATACTTGTGCAAGAATTTTTAACTTGAATTATTAGGATTAAGGTAATGATCATAAATTGACATTGATCTAAAACCTTAATTTGAAATCAATTGATGAAATGGGATGCTGCAAGTAATGGAATCATTTCTCCCACACATTTTACCACTCTTTTTTCCTTTCTAAAAAAATAGCCCTAAACTTGTTGGCCAGAGATCGTGATAGTGGCTATAAAAATGCCTTAGAAACTTGAAAATTTCATGAAATGCATTCTTTGAAAAACTAGTCCAAGTTTCCTTGAAATGATGGAGATAATCCGACATAAGCTATTACCAGTAATAATATAATTCAATAAGAGATAATGTTTGCTAATGCAGCTCCCCTCATAGATGTACAAGCAACCCAACTCAATAATCTAACACTTTATTTATTTATAAAAATAAACTTATATGCTTGATAATTGAATTACATGTTTATTTCTCTACTTTTTTCATTTCAAATTTCTATAATAATTATTTTTCATTCTTTTTTTAAAAGTCCGTAATAATTTAGAAGTTATTTTTAATATTAATGTTGCTCCAATTTTTGGTAAACTGGGTTCGAGTGTGCCAGAGAAAAATTATTTCCTCAATTCTGACTCCTTCAAATAAATTTGTGAGTTCCCAAGCGCCTTTACCATAATTTGCTTGAGTTCCAACGTCAGTGTTTGATATTTGTGATTTTTTAGTAGTAAATATTGAACAGGAAATATTGAACAGGATTTTTATTGGTGTAATGTCTTACAAGCTTGTTGAAATAGTAAAATAAATTCAAGATTAACTAAAAGAAATAGGAAATTGATAAAGAAAATGAAAAAATTGTTTAAACAAGAAAGTTGTAGAAAAAATGGCTAGTTGAGCTGATGGTTGTCGAAGTTGATTGATAATTGGTTGATTTCTTGGATTGGATTCATTTCTACTAGTAATTTTACTTTTATAAACAAAATTCATCCATTTTTGCCATTAAAAACAGCTAGTGAATAGTCCTCACTATTAATCTTCATTTTTTTACTTGCAGGTGAGTTCTCTTCAGCTTGAAGAATTCCAAAAGCTTCAAGTGTGTTTTATCTTCATAAGCTCCAGGCTCTAGGCAACCTCTTCCTTAAAGAATTCTAGACTTTTCATGGGCATTCTTTTCTTAGCTCCTTAGCTTGTAAGGTTAGTTGATTCCATAAGCTTTAATTCCTTCTTCCTCCAAGTTCTCAAGTTCTTCTGTAACTTATAACATTAAGAAAACTTCTAGAAAATCTCTATTATTTTTATGGGTTGGACTCCATAATTTGTTAATGGGCCAAAAATTTATATTTGGGCTTAAACAATGCCCCTGCATAAAATTAGTTTAGGTCAAACCCAAAAAAATTATATGAACAGGTTTTTCCATTTTTATTCAAAATTCTAATTCAATAGGAATTAATAAAATTTTCTTCTCAAACTTCACCACAAAATTTGTCACCACCTTCAAAGTTTTACAAAATTCACCTACCCAAGATCCCTTTTATTTAAAATTAAAACATTCACTTCAATTTTTTTAAATTAAAATACCTAACCAATTAAAAATTCAATTTGAATTTTAAAGTTTCTCAAGAGCCAAAATCATCACCTCCTCTGCTTCTCTAGCATCGAGCCTCTTCTTTACCATCCCACTGTTGCTTTATCATCACATCCCATCAGCGTCGGCTTCTCCTTGCCGATGTCGCTGCTGCCTATGCCGAAACCATAGCTTCCTCACTTGCCGTCGCTGCCTCAGGTGAGGCCGAAGACATCACTTCGGTTGCTGCTGCTATTTTGCCCCAAACAGAGGCCATCACACTAGTTTCTCCTTAAGTTAAGTCGAAGACGAGGTTGTTGCCTTCACCGCGAGCTCACACCACCACTGCTGTCGCTATTTTTATCTTAAGTCATTAGTTTTCCCAACTTAAATCTCTGTCGATTTCACCTTTATTACACCATTGCCAGCCGTTTTTACTTCTGTCACCGCCAGAGCTTTGCCACTTACTGCCATCGCCGAAGACTAAGTTCGAGTGAAAGTTCCAACCACTGTCACCCTTTTGCAATTTTGATGTTGCTGTCCCAGCCGATGCTTTCAACCCGGAGCTACTACTACCAAAGCCAAGTCTCTGCTTCATCGACTTCGACTACCGGACCTGTGAACTGGATGATTCATTAAGTCTCACCTAAAGTTTTTACCATTTTCTCATAGGAACGGAATTAAGCAGACTTCCAACCTCAACACCTCTGTTCCTACGCCCGATGATACTAAGCCCATTCTGCCCCAAGTCAAGATGAGCATTGCTACCTTGTACCAAACTACATCTCTATCTCGACATTAACTTCATGAAACAGTAGATCATCACTATGCCAAGACTACATATCCATCGGCTACTGTTAATTTTTGTCCTCAAGTCACCAACACCACTATTTACAAATCAAATCCCTAGTTAGTTCCTCAAGTTACTTCAATCAAAGTTTATTTTAGGAAGACATCCTTAAGGTAAATTTCATTTGATTTTAACTTGTGAGCCTAATGATGATGATACTTGAAGCATCAATTAGGATTGACTATAAGATTTGAATTGATGCTTTTGATTGAATTGAAGCATGTACTACACTAGTAGTGATATTTGGTGATGACAATTATTTATACCACTAGAACTTTATTATCTCTTTGTATGGATTGGTAACGTTGCATTGTGCTATAAAATTTTAATTTGATGTCTTGTGTTGTAGCCTGCAAATAAATATTAGGAAATTGGTGATGAAATGCTTATGATACCAAACTAGCGATTAATTGTTGCCTTGATGATGATGACACTGCATCATTAGATTGCCAGCTTAGTTTGTGTTATAGTTATATTTTGTAGATATTTTATGCAATTTTGTGATATTATTGATGATAACTTTATGAAATCATCATCTGCACTTCTTAATGCTGAAAATAAGCTCTTATCAATTATGAAATGGAAATTAATTGCCATTTTTTTCTTAGACTCAAACTAATTACATATCCTGTCTTTATGAATAAATGAAATTTTGTATGGTGATGTAGAATGGAATTTTTTTTTAGAGACTAAAGCAAATTGCTAGGGAAATTGCCAAATTAGGAAGAATTACTTAATGCAATTCGCATTTTTGTTGATGTAAAATATGTTTAGCCACACTTAATCAATTTTTGATAATAATTTAGCACAATTAGGCCAAAACATGATATTTCCTCAAGGCACATCATGTTATACATCAAGAGCTCAATGCTTATTTGTGTCTTGCAAAATGATCTATTCAATTAAAAAGTAAAATTTAAATTTATGTTAGCAAATTATGCCAAAATAATTTATTTGCCTAAAAATGTCTCACCTTGCATTTAACAAGAATTTCGGCCTCCTCTCTTGAAATAACACCAACTTTGATTTTTACCTGATGAAATTCTTTTGTTTCCACCAAAACTTAGTGCAAATGTCTTGAATCATGTCTATAGCTGATTATTTTAAGTTTTTATATCATTTCATCAACAAACTTTAATCGGCTTAAACATTTCATTAAATAAAATCGTCATTTCATTAGCCTCAAAAATTTGTACTTGGCCATTATCTCTCAATAAATTTTTTGAAGCATTTCATCTCCCTTTAAGTATTAATTTTTGTATTATATTAAGGCAAAACATCATTTTTCACTACTTAGCATAAATGCTAAGCTTTGCCTTTTACTTGCATAGTAACTTTGCAAAACTCCTGGTGTAATCAACATATTATTGCACCACATGACTGATAATGCTTTTTTAACTTAGTACCTTCTTATTTCACCAGGCAAATTTAACTGATTTAGCCAATTTTACACTTTTGCACTATTTAGCCTACATGGCTTAATAGAATACTTTCCTTTGAGAATTGCCCCGATAAAATCTGGTGAAATGGATCTTTTAAATCTTATTCTTTACCTCCCCATTTTGCCAGGCAAATTTTGCTAATTTTGCATTTTTGCACTGTTTAGCCTAAATATGTTAGTGAAATGCCTTCCTTTTAAAAAATGCCTTAATGAAATCTGGTGAAATGGCTCTTTTATATTTAATTTCATCAATTAAGATACTTATGTTGTCATTTCATCGAGGGTTTAAGCCAAATACAATCTTTTAGCTCATTTTGGCCAAGTTACCCTTGATTTCACTAAAGCCATTTTCAATGAATTGCATTCTGAGCATGAATACACTTTCAATACCTTAGAAAGTTCACCTTAACATTTTTGCACCAGTTAATGCTCAAAATGGAAAATGGCTTAAAAAATGCATCAAATTTCCAAGCCTTTTTTGTTTACTTGCTTAATAGAAATGAGTTTTCTTCATTTTTCCCTTGATAAAATGCTTTTGTATTTGCTCGATACTCCCTCACTGCTGAACAAGTATCACCACTACTTTTCATTTGAGCTTATTTTGGATGGATTAAATTCTCACTTTATTATTCCAGCAGCTTCTACATCTACCTCTGCTAGCAGACCAAAATAGAGCAAATAAAGGAAACAAAAGCTAGCCAAGGTGTCTTTCAATAAGATTATGACAGAAATAGAAAAATATGAGGCCAAATAACTTATAAAAAAAGAAGAATGCAGTAAATTAGGAGTAAGAGGCCATGGCGACTAGGCAAAAATGCCTTAACATTTGGGAAATCTTGAGACATTTTGATGTTGATTCTATTTTATTTTCTCTGACTTTATTTGTCATTTCACTTGTGATGCATGACTGTGCCATTTGGCATATTTTATGCCCTGATATAGGACATATGATTTGATGCTGTAATAAATTTTTTAACTCTGTTGACATTCTCTTAGTACTGTATCAACACTAGCATAATGTTTAAGTTACAAAGCCTTTGTTGCTTTGATAAAAAGCTTTTTTTAGTACTGATAATATCACTGTTCACAACACACTTTTACCATAACCATGCTTTTTCAAATCAAAATAACCAATTTTCAGTAAAAAATACTGTGAAAAATATGTAAATTTACTGTTCACGGCATTCTTAACTTGCAAACTAATAAGCAACACACTTTACATAAAACAAACACATATTAATATACCAAAATTTAGTAAAATTAAATTTTATTTATTTACAGTAGTGACTATCAAGCCAACTTATACACCCAAAAAGTAAAATTTTGCCACTTTATGCACTAAATGGCAACTTTTGGCCTAAGGCCAGTTACTCATCTTATTTATTTTCCTTTCATTTCCCACATAGTTAGAAATAGTTTAGCACCACCTCCCTTGCTTAGACTTAGCAGCAATTTAGTACAGTCCCATGCAATACAACTATTCTTTGAACTCAGTATTGCAATTGAACCTACCATAAAGAAAGCATTGAGGAATTTTTTTACCATCAATAATAATATCAATTGGTAAAACCATTATTGCATTGAAGGATGAGACATAGATGCCAATTGCAGCTGGTTTTGACATAACCATAGATGATTTCTCAACAACCACCATTTTAGATTTATCCAGCCTTTTGGCCTGGATTGCCATATCTTCTACCCCTCGAGTGTTCTGAATTTCAGTGATATTTTCCTCAACCTCTTGAGTCATGAAGTCCTCTTCATTTGGAATTAGAGCATTTGCAATTATTCACTTAAATTTGAATTTAACCTCAAATTGAACCTCTTGTTCATCTTATCTCTTTTCAGATTAATAAAATTTTTTGTGCTCTACCCTACGCCACTGTTTGTTTAGTGGAATATGTGGGGGCACCATAAATCTTAGTTGCTTCTTATTGAATTTTGGTGGTGGCCTTCTGTCCTCCCTTCTAGGCTGGTTTGTAGTTATTTTTCAATATAGCAGGTGTAGGAGACTCTTTCTCTGGTGTTGAGAACCTCCTATGAGGGACTAGTCTCCAGTAGCTTATGAACCTGTTGGAATTCATATTGGAAGGCTGAACCACCTTCTATTTTTCTGTGGTTTTGTTATTCAAATCCATATTAATTGGATCAATTAATACCATTGATGCCTTCTTTTCTGCTTTTATATTTGCTTCCACCTTTAAGGTTAAGGAGAAGGCACACAGTCAACTTTCCCTTATGGAATTTGTATAGGGCCTTGATGAAATGGCATTTGGCCTTTAGGAATCTACTCTTAGCCATTAGAAATTGCTATTTCATCAGGTAGGATGTTTCCCCTCAGGCTTTACGTCTGGTTTTAAGTATTTGAAGCATGGCCTTGAGGAACTTGTAAATTACCGTAGTGAAATGTTATTTGCCCATGATGAAATGACATTTGACCTTGATGAATATTTGTTATGTCCGTACCTGAATAATTAAAGTTATTTTAGGTCAGGACTAAATTGTAATAAAAATAAATTTAGAGGAAGGACTTAATTAGAAGAAATAAAGTTAAAGGACTAAAAGGTGAAATGGCTTAAACCGCCATTTATACAAATAAGAAGAAGGAGAGAAAAAGAAAGAGGAAGAAGAAAAGCAGCAGTCGAAGAAGGAGGAAGGAAAAGAAAAGGGAGGAACCAATATTTTAGTGAGTGGATTTCTTTTCTTCAATTTTCTGATTTTCTTATTTCTTTACGCTGATATTTGAGTTATTTTTTAATTAATTTTGAGTATGTTGATGAAAATTTAAAAATTGTAACGTTGTAGCAGTTCGATCAGGTGGTGCCTGATTATATTGAGGTAGCGCCTTATTGTAATGAGGCGATGCCTCAGTCCACCAAGGCGCTCAGGCAATGGCTTAGTGAGCACTAAGGTGACACCTCATCAAGCCATTCAGGCGGCGCCTTAGTGATTTGAAGGTGATAAGGCAACGCCTCGGTGGGTACAGAGGCAGCGCCTCTGCACTGTGCCGACACCTTAGTGGTTCAAAATGTTATTTTGAGTTGATTCTGATCGATGTTTAACCCAGATTTGTAATATACATGATTTGCAAAGTAAATACAGAGTTTTAATTTGATCAAAAATATAAATAATTATAAAAATGTGATGATTTTATAAGCACATGTATATTGAAAGAAAAGGTTGTAGTAAGACCGTACCTGAGGTATGGCTGGATTCTGTGGGATGTAAGACCGTATCCGGAACATAACAACTCAAGTGTAAATGATATATTTTTATACCTAGGCTGCAATGAGGAATAGACGGAAATGAGATATGTGATAATGATAATTGTCTTTAGGACAGCGCTCGAGATTCATTAAAGCCTTTGGGGTGAATTCGAGCGGTATATAATTGTATGCATACCTGAATTGAACCTTCGATATACTGATTTATACCCATCACATCGATAGCAACCTGACTTGTTCCTGAATATTTTTGGTAAATTGTACTGTGTTATATTATGATGTGCATAATATGAGCATTAAATTTTGAAAGGAAAGTTTGATTGAAATGTGTGAAAGGAAAAAAGGAAGTTTAACTTTCGGAAAGCCGAATTTGAATATTTAAAGAATTAATTTAAATGATTTATTTGACTTGATTATAAACTTATTTAATCTTTAGGGATTATTTTATGAGTAAAGTGGAAATAATTTTGATTATTTTTAAAATGTTATGGCTATTAATTATTCATATTATTTCTTGCGATAACATTGTATTCTGTCTACTCACTAGGTATTTTCTTGAGAAAATACTCACCACTCTACTTTTATTTTCTTTTTAGTATAAAATATAAAATATAAATATTGTACATAGAATGGCTATTCATTGGATAGCTATATAAATTGTAAATATTGTACATAGAATGTCTATTCATTGGATAGCTATGACTTATGATGTTGTCGGGGAAGAGACAGAGGTTCATTACTTTATCTGACACGATGCTGATGCGATTGTATCTTTGAGGGTATCTTTAGAGCCCATCATAGTAGACTACCATACTCACACCGAGCCACAGGATTTCTTAGATGGTTGTTTGACAGTTGTAACTGTGACACATGTGACCACACTAAGGGTCTAGGTCCCTGACCTAGACTTAATAGCATCCAGACTCTCTCTTTCTTTTGTGGATGGGCTTATAATGGAGAGTAACAACATTTTTGTTGTAGTTATCGCAGTACTCTCTAAGGCTAGTTAGGCCATCATGCTGGGTATATGGGTTATATTTATTTTTGGTGTACATTTGTAGATATTCTTGTATAACCCTCTCTCCCTTTTTATCCCTCCTCTAACAGAACACTAAATATGTATATTATACCAGTTCATTGGTTGTTGATCTTGACATCACTCTTGTTTATTCTTGGATAAATGTTATTAGTGATTTTATATATATATGTTTCTGATAGTTGAATGATATGAAAAAATTGGATAATAAAGTGATGTTAGGTTTTAACTTAGAAGTGATGCCTCTTCACGTCGGTGCCTCAACCAGACGGTAAAGGAGCATGGTGCTGATAGACAAAGGTGCCAGTGGAAAAGAGTGTCATAGTTATTGGTATCAGAGCCTAGGTTTGAAAATCTAAGTTTAAAAGTTTAGGTTTGGAAGTCTATATTTGAAATCTTAGGTTTGAAAGCCTAAATTTTGATGGATTTGATAGATTTTGGAAGTTTAGAATTTGAGACCCAGGTCAAACAATATAGTGAAAATTAAGGAATATATGTGTTGAATGGATGTTAGTTGATAACCTGATACTTAATGGTTTAAATCACTAAAATGGACTAATTTTGAATTTGCAGGAAGATGGCAAGAACTAGAGGAGACAGAATAGGTGTTCGTGGTAGGCCTAGAGGTAGACCAAGAGGTAGAGGTAAAGGCCAAGGTGTCTAAGTTGGTAGGATGGGTCTGGTAGAGAGAGGAAAGTGTGAGTAAAAACTGACGTTCACCATGAGAATTATCTCAATTTGTAGCCTTTGTTGGTAATGAGGGAGACGATATATAAGGAATCGATGCAGGAAGCGAATAGGGCAGTTCAATACCTAATGCTCCAGTCCTAAACTTTAATATACCGAGAAGAGCACGTAATGGACAACCACCACTGCTAGTGTAAGAAAATGTGGCTAACTTCCCAATGCCGCCAACAATGCATATAGATGCTATAGAATTGGCACGCACAATGGCAATAGAATAGTAATGGCTAAGAAAAATAAGAAGAAGTATAAAAGACCTGGAGACGTAATTGAACATGCAAAGAAGTGTGGAGCATATGATTTTTACAGTATGTTGGACCCAGCCCAGGCTGATAAGTGAATTAAGAGTATAAAAAAGGCCTTTACAATATTGTAACTCAGTAACAAGGAAAAGATAAGCAATGTTTATGGCCTGATGTTTGATAAAGCTGACGATTGACTGACTAGAGTCTAAAATTTGTATGGCAAAGCTTTGACTTGGTTGGTGTTTCAAGAGAAATTTTGTAAAGAATACTACTGGAAGGAGAAAGTAGTTGCATTTATCAACTTAGTGTAAGGATCAATGACTGTTAGTGAGTATGTTGATAAATTTGAGGATTTGTACAAGTACACAAAGGATATCTATCCTACAAAAGAAAAAAAGGGTGAAAAATTTCCTGATATATTATATATATTCTTGAGAGGAAAATTGAATTTGTATACGGGAATGACATTTAGAGGTTGGGTTGAAAAAGTGATGGAATAGGAGAAGCTAAATAAAAAATTAGAAGCTTCAACCTAAGTTAGGCCTAATCATTTGAGTCATCACAATAACCTTGGAGAGGAAATAGGAGTAAAAGATCAAGGTTCTCTCTATAATCCAAGAGTAATGTGAGGTTGGAAGGTGAAGATAGACCTCAAGGAAGTCAGGTATCAGTAAGACAACCAATAGGGCCAATGAGAGATATATTGCCTTGGTGTAACCTATGTAAGAAAAATCATGCTGGAAGGTGTAAGCAAGGTGAGGTTAGATGCTACCGATGCAATGAGATCAAGCATTATACGAGGAATTGTATGAAAGTATACCCAGTGCAAGCATCCCACACTCCTCATAATAAAAGAGGTGGAAGGCCAACAGTTGTACAAAGAGAGACCACCGGTTTGGTAGGAATGTCTCGAAACTAACCAAAAGAGCCAAGCGTAGCAACAAGTGGCGTACAGTAAGCTAGAGTATATATTGTTACGGAGCAAAAGGCTGAGGAGTCACCAAATATGATAACAGGCAAAGCTCACATCAATGGTTAGTTAGCACGCATATTAGTTGATCCAGATGCTACATTTTCATTTATATCATCGACTTATGTGATGAATGATAAGCTTAAGATAAGTGATTTGAATGAACCTGTGATTATGAGCATGCTTATGGGAATGAGTGTAGTTTGTAAGAGTGTATATAGGGATATTTTGGTAAAGATTAATGAGGGAGAAATGAAATGGAATTTTATACCTTTATCCATTAATGAGTTTGATGATGTACTCAGAATGGACGAGTTAAGTTATTACTGAGCAAATGTGAATTGTTACACTAGGCAAGTAGAGTTTGAGAAAGAGAATGGAGAAAAGATAATATTTATCGGAGAAAATAGGAAGACTCCCATTAAGATTATATTGACAATGAAAGTTACAAAATACCTTAGGAAAAGATACGAAGCATATTTAGATGTTGTTGTGAGGGAAAGGAAGGAGGGTACGAAGTTAAAAGAACTACTAGTGGTGAACGAGTTTGTAGATGTATTTTCAAAGGATTTACCAGGTTTACCACTTGAGAGAGAAATAGAATTTGAGATTGAACTAGTACCCAAAACTTCTCCTATATCACAAGCACCGTATAGGATGGCTTTGACAGAGTTAAAAGTGCAGTTGCAAGGACTGTTGGATAAAGGATTTATCCGACCAAGTTTTTCTCTATGGGATGCACCTATATTATTTGTTAAGAAGAAAGATGGATCCTTTTGATTGTGTATAGATCATAAACAGTTGAATAAGGTCACAATCTGAAATAAGTACCCTTTTCCTAGAATGGAAGATTTATTCGATCAACTGTAAAGAGCAAAGGTATTTTTAAAGATAGATTTATGATCTGATTATCACTAATTGAGGATTAAGGAATCAGATGTACCTAAAACTACTTTTAGGATAAAGTACGGACATTATGAATTTTTGGTAATGCCATTTGGGTTGACCAATGCGCCAGTAGCATTTATGGATCTAATGAATCGAGTGTTTAAGCCATATTTAGATAGATTTGTAGTTGTGTTTATTGATGATATTCTGGTATACTCAAAATCAAAAGCAGAACATGAGAAGCATTTGAGGACGATGTTAGCAATTGATAGTCCTAGAAGGCCAATATAAGCCCAAACCCAATAGAGGACTTTATATCTATATGGGATTATTATATGATAAGTTTAAAGTTATTTAATTAGTAAAGGACAAGGATTCTCAATATACCAATTCGAGTGGAATTAGGTATGTCTCTTTTATGCCTATATAAAGGCTTATATTTCTCATTATTAGCTCATCTTGAATATATTTCTCTCTAACTTAAGCATCGGAGAGTTTATAGATCAGAGATCCTAGGTTCATCTTAGCTTTTATTGTGCTTGTAGGTTCAAGAGGGAAGTTCACATTCATCAGCAATTTTGAGAACTAAGCAGTTGTATGCAAAGTTTAGTAAATGTGAGTTTTAGCTGGATAACGTTATGTTTTAAAGGCATATGATATCTGTTGAAGAAGTGTATGTAGAACCTAGTAAGATTGCGGCAATTGTAAACTAGGAACCACCAAAGAATGTTACAGAGATATGAAGTTTCTTAGGACTAGCAGGACATTATCGTAGATTCATACATAATTTATCAATTAGTGCATCACCATTGATGAAATTATTGAGAAAGAATATGAAACTCGAATGGACTTCGGATTGTCAATGAAGCTTCAAAATCTTAAAAAAAAGCTAGTCACTGCGCCAGTATTGACATTACCAATGGAAGGAGCTCATTATGTAATGTATAGTGATGCTTCGAAATAAGGGCTTGGTTGCATGTTGATACAAAATGGAAGAGTAGTGGCGTATGCATCAAGGCAATTGAATCTACATGAGCAAAACTATCCCACACATGACTTAGAATTAGCGGCAGTGGTATTCGCATTGAAAATGTAGAGACATTACTTGTATGGAGTAACATGTCAAATATTTATAGACCACAAAAGCTTGAAGTATATTTTAGCTCGGAAGGAGTTAAATCTGAGACAACAAAAGCTGGGTGGAATTGTTAAAGGGCTACGATTGTATAATAAAGTGTCACTCAGGAAAGGCTAATATGGTTACGGATACCTTAAGTCAGAAAGCAAGTGGAAGTTTGTGTTACACCCGCATTGTTAGAATGCCATTATTGATTGAATTGAGGAAGTTAGATACTGAGATTAAAGTAGACACTTTTAGCGGAGTGTTAGCTACTTTAAAGGTAAAGCTGCTGCTAATGGAAAGAATTCTAGCAGCATAGCGAATGGATGAAGAAACGAAAAGGTTGTGCAGTGTTGTAAAAAATGGAAAGGTGAAAGAGTTAAGTTATAGCGAGGAAGGAATATTGAAGTTTAGAAATAGACTGTATGTGCCAAACGTAGATGAATTAAGATGAGAAATAATGGAAGAGGCACATTATTCTGCATATACTATGCATCCAGGAAGTACAAAGATGTATAGAACGTTGAAAGAAAATTTTTAATGGAAAGGAATGAAGAGTGATATAGCTGAATTTTTGTCAAAATATTTGACTTTTCAACAGGTGAAGATGGAGTATAAATATCCTACTGGATTACTAAAATCCTTACCAATTCCTAAATGGAAGTGGGAACATATCATAATAGATTTTATGGTAGGATTGCCAAAAACCCAGTAAGGAAATGATGTAGTATGGGTGATTGTTGATCATCTGACAAAGTGAACACATTTTTTACATGTCAAGGTCAACTATAACTTGAATAGATTAATAGAGCTATATGTAAAGAAATCATAAGGTTATATAGAGCACCGGTATCGACCATATCAGATGGCAATCCAAGATTCACATCATGATTCTGGCCAAGTCTACAGGAAGTTTTAGGTACTAAATTCAGGTTTAGTACAACTTACCATCCTCAAACTGATGGTTAATATGAACACACCATATAGATATTGGAAGATATATTTAGAGCTAGTGCATTAGATTTTGGAGTGTTGGGTTTCGTGCATTAAAAATGCAATGGAAATAAAAATTCAAACATGTAGAAACCCTCATAGGATCCATGTAATTCGATTAAATTAATAAGAAGGGTTACAAAATCGTACCAAGATGATTATAAAGGCAAGACTATCGGAAGGATGAGAGGGGGTTCACTCCGGTGACACCTGATTGGTTCTGCAAGAGTACGGGTCAAGTTATAGTATAGGATTATAAGTCCAAGTATCGTCCCACAGAGAAGAAATTAAGTATTAATTCACTTGATTAGCTTACTTGTCTAAACGAATCAATTTTTTTGAGGTAGTAAAGGAAATTAAAATTAAAACCAATTTAAATTCAATTAAAATAAACAATTATGCATGCAATGTACTAGAGTTTCTCTTTTCACCTATATCTATATTTGACTTAAAATCAAATTATTATAACCTAATTCATGATTTATGTTCAAGATGCTACCACTAAGATTCTTATAAATCTCTCTCGAGTAAGTATAAGGTGAATTTATT
>CATIWO010232432.1:0-20201 GCA_949673435.1 Macaranga tanarius | reverse complement strand
CTAGTTCGGTTCAGTTTCAGTTTTTGAAAATATATAACCGACTGGTTCGGTTTGATTTTGGTTTTCAAGTTGAAAAACCAAAAATAACCGACCCGACCGACTCACATATATATTTATTATAAAAATATTAAATAAAATATATTAATTAGAAAAAATTATATATAAATATTAAAATTATAAATAAAAAATAAATTTTTAGTTATATAATTAAAGAATAAGCTTAAAAAATTATAAAATAAAAATTTTATTTAAAAAATAAAATTAATTAACCGATTAACCGAACCGAACCAAGTCGGTTAGGTTAAATTCGGTTTTTCTCTAGTTCGGTTCGGTTTCGGTCACAATTCTTCCTTGGTCGATTTTGCTGGTTCTTTGACCGAACCGACCGATGCTCAGCCTTTGATGTTGTTGTCTTGGATTGGTTGATGATGATTATCCCTCATTCTCTACTGCTCATTTGTTTTTATAGTAAAGCACCATTAATTCCTCATTGCTCGAGAGTCTTCAGTTTTGTAATAATTCCCCATTAAATTTTATAACTTGTGTCTGTTAAACTCCTTTCCCCCAAGCTTCAGCTCCATTTAAATTCCAGAAGCCTCACAAATCTTCTTCTCCACACTTCCTCAGGACTTCCCTCAAGCTTTAGCTCATTCTTTAAGTTTCCCCCAAGAAAATTCTAGAGCTTTCAGGTATCTTCTTGGACTTTAACACTTAATTGCTCAACTCCTTGTCTCTCTATAATATTAATTTCTAACTTTGCAAATCTAAGTCTTCTAAAGTCTTCCCAAAGTAACCTGTAACAAAAAAAATAGAAGCAAAATTCTAGAAATTTTCCTCTTCATGGATTGAGCTTTTAAGAATTATAGGTTATGAAAAAAAAATTAAATTCGGGGCACAAATAATGCCCCCGTATATAATTAGTTTAGACCAAATCAAGCTAATTATATGGATATAAATAACCATAAAGCAAAAATTCTCCTCATTTTTCTTTTTTTAAAAAATTAGAGCTATAAATAGAGAGATAGGAGAAAAAAGAAAAGAGGAAAAAAAACTACACAAATTATGTATAAAAGCTATTAGAAAAATGGCCCACATAAACTTAAAAAGTCCAACTACATGCCATTGTCCCTCTTTTTTGCCACCTCATTTTCTTTTCTTTGACGTCCTTTCACTTAAGCTCTTTTTTTTTTTTTCCAAAAATGAACTCACTCAATATTCCTCATCTCTCCTTTAAATTCCAAATTACCTACAAAATTTACTCTACCCATTCAAATCTCTAATATTTTCTCAAGATATCAATCATCCATGGTATTTTTTTTTAAAAAAAATCATCATATTTTCTCTTCAAAATTGCTCACCCATTATCTTCCAAACTCAAATTCTTTTACAAATTAACTTACCCATTACTTGAACTCTCCAAAAATCACAAGACCCATGTTAATTTCTCATTTATTTTTTTTAAAAATCCAGAACTCATGGCAAGTAAAAAGAATTATTTTACCCATCTCTTCTTCTTCTTCTTCTCTATTTCTCACCATCATCACCACGCCCTATTGTTTCAAACCCATTTATTGCCATTGAATCACCATTTTCCATCGTAGAATCTTCACTAATTATTGTCGTTTCTCTTCACTCAGTCGAAGCTCGTTTCACCACTCCCTTATATCAGGTCGAGACAGTCATGTCTCGCAAGGTCGAGCTTGCTGTTGTTGCTATTCTTAAGCTAAACTTACCGTAAACAAAACACATTTCAGAAAGCACCACAAACAAGGTAACCTTGCACTTTAAATTACTCAACTCTTATTGCCTTGTTGTTGAAACTTAGGATTTGGGAAATAATATTGATATTTTATGTTGAGCTTGATAATTGAAGCATCAATTGATTATTTGATTGCCATTTATTGTATTGATGCTCTGATGAACTTGGACTACCAATTGATACTTGTTGTATTGATGATAACGTATTGCTAAATTTGTAACTTCCTGTCTTGCATTAATGACTTGGAAACTTCGTGATGTTTTGGTGACGACGATGTCTTATGACTTCAAAGCTTGTTGTTGCTCTTATTATCTTTGGTGTTAAAAATAAACATTTGCTTTCTATCTGTGGACGAAATTTAGTGATGATATGGCAAAATGGCAATTTATTATCGCCATTCATCTTGATACAAATTAATTTACTGTCTTGTTCTTATGAAAGAGTGGAACTTTATATTGGTGCTGTGTATTGGCAATTCTTTTTGAAAAAAATTGTGAAAACAAGGCTAAATTACCTAGGGAAATGCCAAATTTGGCAAAAATTTACTTGATGCATTATATGGTAGCCAAATTTTATAAATATTTTAATATTAATTTAGTAAAAATTTGGCTAAAAATACTTATTTTCCCAAGGTAAATTATATGCCTTAAGAGTTTAAGCCTCTCTTTAGACTCAATTTCTACTTATTTTGGCCAAAGCTATTATTTCCATACTTTTAAGGTTCCTTTTATGCTTTTGCAAATTAAGATTTCTCAAGCATAATACAAACTTTAAATTTATTTTAACAACAAATTGCCAAAATAATTAGTTTATGTCATTCTCAAAAGTATTTTTAATTTGCAAAAAGTATTGTGCTAAGATTTTTGACTTTAATAATAAATCCAAAATAATCCTTAATTTCAATTAATGACCAAAATTACTTCTCTTTTGGTTAAGCATTTATTTGTAACAGATTATTCTCAAATTTTAAAGCTTTTAAAGCTAAAATTTAATCGGTTAATGCTTAAAAATACACTTCCTCCAATAAACATACTCATAAATTTGCCTTTATTCTTACATTCCTCTTTAATCAAGTCTATACAATTCACCATGCTATTTCCAAAATCAATTTATAGACTTTTATACTTTTGGAAGGTTTTGACAACTTAAACCTTTGATTTCACCACCTTTCTTCAACAATTTCCTTGGGAGAATTTAGCTATTTTACTTTAATTTTACTTTAATTTTACTATAAAAAATGAAGATCATCTTTTGCAAAGCTTATAGGCAATATTTTCATGTTTCCACAAATTACTTAGTATTAATACCAAGTTTAGCTACTTGTTTGCATAATAATTTTGTAAAATTCATGAGGAAATCAGCATGATACTATATTAAGCACTTTAATATGCCCCTCTTACTTGTTGTCCCTTTATTTCCTCCAGTAAATTGTGTAATTTTTTGTTATTTCCTCCAATATGTTTTCTTAGGGAAGCCTTATGTCACCTTAGGAAAATCATTATTTTACACTTATTTTTACCATTTCAAGCACTTGTGATTTGATTTCACTAAGGTTTAGGGCCAGATATAATCTTTTAGCCCTCTTTGGCCAAGTTAAACCTCACTTCCCTTAAGGCTATCTTCAAAGAAAAATGCATTTTAAATAGGAATCATGCCTTCAAAGCTCTAGAAAATTCATTTTAGAATTTTTAATCTTGTTGATACTTAAAATGATAAATGGCCTTAAAAAATGTATAAAGCACCATTAAATCCTCAAGCCATTTTCTATGTATTTGCTCTTGAAAATGAATTTTCTTTGTTTTTTCTTTGGGGATTTGCCTTATATTTGCTTAATATTCGTTCATTAGTCATTTTCTTCAAATTTCTGCATCACAAATGTCAAACCCTTGGACTTTCCTCCACCCCCTTTAGCTTTTTTAGCTCTTTTTCAAAAATGTAAGAGAACATATACTAAAATTATTATCTTTTCATTTTACTTGCACCTATTTTTAAGTATAATGAATGCTTATTATTCATGCATTATTTGAACAGCTTACATCCTTAATCACTATCTCAACATCTACTTTTGTTACTGGATATCATATTTTCCCCAATAAGTTCGATGTCACTAAGGTACTTCCTTTTGCCTTGACATCATTATTCTTTCTTCCCCCGATTTCAAGCATTAATATTTTGATTTTTCCTCAGAGGATCATCAAGGACATCATGCATGTCCCTCAAGAATCATTAAGGAAATTAAGTAAGCATTTATTACTTTTCTCTCCTTTGAAGTTCCTTTTTCCTTATTTCTTAAGCAGACTCATCTTTTATTTCAGACATTTCATATGTTATGGCAAAGATGGGGGTATTCTGACTTTATTTTCTTAATCTTCCTCCATAATTCCTCAAATTTCCTCCATAATTTCTCAAGCTTCCTCCATGATTCCTCAAGCTTCCTCGAGAGGGACCTTAATTTTAAAGCAAGCATGGATGGAGGAACCCTTTGGTTAAGTAAGAACACAAGGCATTGGCAACCAGGCAGAAGTGTCTAACCACTTAGGAAAGCCTCATAAAATTTAATTTAATAGCATTTGAACTTAATCATGACTTTGACTATTATTTACTGATTATGAGTGCCCATAATGTGACTTAATGCATTTGATGGTTTGATTGGGACTTGTAACTCTGTAATTGTAACTTGATGAACTCTGTTAGTACTGTATAGTACTTAAATCTTGATTGATATTACAAGGATGTTATTTTTTCTAGATAAAACTCTTTTTGACATAATCATTGACAACATCATTCATCACTGCACACTTTGCACAACAGCCATGCATTTTCAAACTCAAAACAATCAATTTTTAGAAAAAATACTGGAGAAATTTCATCAACAATTCAATGTCATAGCACCTATTCACACACTAAAAAAACACACCAAAGAAAATAATATATTTTTCCATACTAACATACCAAACTCATAAACTCAAACTTTATTTATTTATATTAGTGGCTATCAATCCAACTTTAAAATTTAAAAAGTAAAATTTTATCATTATTAACACTAAGTGGCAAATTACTGGCCTTAAGGACAGTCACTTATTTATTTATTTTTCCTTTATTTCCCATATGGTGGGAATTTTTTTTTTCACCTTTCTTGTCATTCTTCTAGGGAAGTATTACCTCTCTGTTTAGAGTCAATATTTTAGTATAGTCCCATGTAAAATCATCCCTCATAGAACTCAGTGTTGCATTTAAATCTACTATAAGGAAGGCACTAATGGATTTCTTACTATCAATAGTAATTTTAATTGGCAAAACCACTATTATACTGGTTACCTTTCCTCTGAAAGTATTGAGATGAGCTTTTATATATAGAGGCTTCATATATTTTGTCATCTTTATAAATAGCTTCTCAGGAACCACCTTTTTAAATTGAAGCGGCCTGGTGGCTTAAATTGTTACGTTATTATATTGATCCTCCATTTCCTTCAGAGATGTTACCCTCTAAGTTTTCTGAATTTCATTTACTTTTCCCTCAGCCTTTTGCATCATGACCTTCTCTTTATTTAAAATTGAGTCCTTTGTAGTTTTAAGTCTGAATTTGGTATCATATTGAACCTCAGTCTCATTTTTTTTTCTCTTCTATGTATGAGTCAGAGGTTGAAAAATCATTTTTTACTCCACCTTGTGCCACTGCATGCCTAGTGGAATTGGTGGTAGAACCACAAATTTAGGTTGCCTTTTATCATCCTTCCTTAGTTTAGACCTGTTATTATTCTTTAAATTATTTAGTACAGGTGGGAACCTCTTGTATGGAGTTAGCCTCCACTAGCTTTTGGACTTGCTAGGTTTGCTGTTGGAATGCTTAACTACCTTTTCTTTCTCTTTTGCTTTCTTCTTCAAGTCCATTAATGTTTTTGAGCCAACATTTTGGAATTAACTGTTACAAATGGTGGAAAGAAATCCTTATTAATAAGCTTTTTCTTATTCTCTTTTGCATTCAAGTCTCCCACCCTTGGGGAATTACAAATTGCTTGAGAGAATGATGTTTTCTCTTGGGGAAGTTGCATCTAGCCTTGAGGAATCACTTTTTCCTCAAGTGAAATGTTGCCCCCCGGGTTTTTCCCTTACTGAACAATCACCTGGTTGTGAATTTCAAGTTAGGAACTGGAATTTTCTTTGTCACCTCCATTAATCTGGACTTTACCATCCAGTTTAGCAGTAGATGAATTATTAGATTTCTCTTGGAGCTGAACCACCACTTGTAAGGGAAGATTTTGATTCCTTTTTTGCATAGCATTTTGATTATTCATTTTGGTATAAGCATTCCAAAATTTTTGAAAACCACTATTAATTTGCTACATAGAGTTCTCAAGGGAACTCTTCATCTCCAATATTGAATCTTGAATTTTTCTAATTCCTTCTACAAAAACCATTTGAGCTTATTGAAAACTTTAAGATTTTGGCCTGTAGAGCCAAAAGGTGCCTCAATCCAACTTTGATCCTGAGGCACCGAGCCTTGTTTTAATAAATTACCTATTTTTACAGACATATTGGTTGGATTACCAACCCATAAAACTTCTTCTCCATTTTTTAATTTGAACATCTTATTGGAATAAGTTCCACAGAGCGTGCCAAAAATTGTTACACTAATTTCTGATGAACCGAGTTCGAGCGTGCCAAAAGAAGCAACTTCCTCAATAAGAAATTGAAAACTAACTTTTTTCAGAGGAATGCGGATCCCCAAATACCTTTACTATAATTTGTTTGAATTCTAAATGAGAATTTTATGATTTTTAATTGAAAGCTAATAACAAGAAAATTTTACAAAGCAAATAATTTATAATAAGGGTGATTTTATTACAAAGATGAACGATAATGTTTAGAAAACCAACAAGGTATTGAATTGAAAAATATAGGAAATACACACGAGCTAGAAATTTAGCTATTGATAAACTAGAGAAAGTAATGGTCTGATGATCATTTTTTATGATTGCTTAATATTTTGATTGGATTGGATGCTGTTGTCTTGAATTTGTTGATGATGATTGTCCTTCATTCTCTACTGCTCCTTTGCTTTTATAGTAGAGAACCATTAATTCCTCATTGTTTGAGAATCTTCAATTTTACAATAATTCCCCATTAAATTCTATAACTTGTGTCTGTTAAACTCCTTTCTCCCAAGCTTCAGCTCCAAATCTTCAGCTCCATTTAAATTCCAGAAGCTTCATAAGCATTCTTCCCTACGCTTCCTTAAGACTTCCCTCAAGTTTTAGCTCATTCTCCAAGCTTCCCCTAAGAAAATTCTAGAGCTTTCAGGTATCTTCTTAGACTTTAACACTTAATTGCTCAACTCCTTGTCTTAATCCCTTTGTAATATTAATTTCCAACTTTGCAAATCTAAGTCTTCTAAAGTTTTCCCAAAGTAACCTATAACAAAAAAGTAGATGCAAAATTTTAAAAAATTTTCTCTTCAATGGCTTTTAAGAATTATGGGCTATCTAAAAAAATTTATTTTGGGCATAAACAAATTGCTATATAAAATTACTAATAAATACTATAAATAAAGTATTTATATTTTAATTTTAATGAGTATATATGTAATTTTTTTTTGAATTTTAAGTATAATGAAATGGAAATGGGTTATTTAATATTGAAAATTTTCTATGATTAATAGTGTTATTGTTATTTTATAATTATAAGATGATATGAAAATTATTAGAGTTGTATTTTTTGTATTTTAGAATTATTTTTTGTGATAATGAATATTACTAGTTATGAAAAAAAGATTTTAGATTGAACCCAATTGATATATATATAAATTGATCTCTATAATTTTTTTATATTTATAAATTGATTTCTATATTTTTAATATAAATTGACCTCAGTATCCTGTTTGCTATATTTGTTTAGAAATATCTTTTTTTTTTATTTGTTCTCTTATTTTCCATTTTCCTGTTCCTATGTTTGTGATAAATAATTTTTTCATATCATAAATTTAAAATATTTATCACTTAATTATTCAATTTTTCATTGTTTAGTTAACAATTATACTTTTTTTTGTTGGTGGTTTATTTTTGAAAAAAAAAAATATTTTTCAAAGTATACCTTTTTAAAACAAAGAAAACATTAAAAATTTTCAAAATAATTGAAAAAAGAAATTCAATGGAAACTTTATTATACCCTCCTATCCAAATGCTATACTAAATAAGAAAAACTATAAATTTTATAGACTTTATTAGAATTAATAAACTCTATTAGATATTTGAATATATATTTAATTAAAATTTGATTGAAATCAAGATTAAATCAGCTTTAACAATCTTATTAAACAATGCACATAAAAGTTGTCCTACTTCTTTTCGAAGGTTTTGTTGTGATAATCAAAGTTTTTTATTTTAGATCTGGAACTACCACCAACAATGGACATTCAATCCTTTCCAATTGGTGGCAACCTCATAATCTTTTCATCTTTTATTTCTTTTAAGTATTAAAATTATATATATTTTTTGCATGGTTTTACTTTATTTTTTTTATAATGTCCATTATTATATAGGATCTTTTGTGTTTGAACTATGTAATTCATTACATATTTATCAAGATCTTTAAACTATTGTAGATTTGAAAGAATCCATGGTATTTTATTCAATTTTCTCATTCCTGTTTCAAGGAATGCTCTCCATTACTAAACTATTAAAAATTTTAAGTACAAATCTACTGATTAAGTACTTTAAAGAAATCACACATCAAGTCTCCTATATTCACAGCCTCCTCAGGCTAGTTATGGTGTTGCTCCAACTATTAACAGCTATAAAAGAAGATCATTCAAAAGATGTAGTGTTGATGTATCAGCAAAATTAGGGTTCCTTTTATAAAGAAAGGGACTATTTGTAATGGGCTTTTCATAAAGTTTGGGCTAATATATTTGAACATTTATTTTCATGGTCATCCATTATTGGTCGAAAAAATATATGAATATATTCATTGTTGATCAAAAAATTTTGATTGAAATCTAATTTGAATAAATTTTTGATTTTACGAAGTTTAAAATTTTTAATTTTTTAATTTTTTTACTAAAGATAATAAATTTCATTAGAAAATAATGAACATATGTTCCAGCAAATAGACTAGGTTGAAACTATAACAAGCGGGCTTGTTTTGCTAATTTGTAGACAACCCATATTTGAGACTTGTTACCAAGCTATCACAAACTAAGATATAATATCATACACTTGTCTTCATAATACAAGTGATGCAATAAAAGTTCAAAATATATAAAAAAAAAATCAAATACAAAGCCTAACTATGGGTTTATAGATTGATCCAGGTTTTAGCCTAAATAACTAGTTATCTTCTTTAACTTTGAAACCCCAGCCGCCATAGGTGTTTCTGAATGTCTTCTTATAATGTCATTTCTTCGTTTCTAAATATCTTCTCATGATATCATTTCTTCTTCCTATGTTGTCATTTCTATCATATGAGATTGCGACCTATTAAGGAAGAATAAAAAATTAAGTGAGAAAATAGATGTTTTTGGTAATTTTTAAATAACAAGATAAATAAAGAGTAATTTGATAAACCCATAAGTGGGATTTTTTTTGAAAGGAAAATGCTATATTAATCATTATCAGAATTAAAAATAGATATTAAGAAGCTTGGTGATTCATAATACCACTCTTTGGAAACCTGATTGGGTATAGCAACTCCAAACCAAGTCATGAGCTGCCATATTCACAGATCTCCTCATAAAACTAAATTTAATACATTTTAGTTCTTGAATAAGATTAACGCAATCATCTAAGACAATCCCTATAGGAGAGTGATCATTCAACCCTCTCAAAAGAGCTTCATAAATCTCATAAGCATCCATCTCTATAACCACATCTTTTGACTTCTTGGTCTTTATCCAGCTGAGAGCTTCTCTGACTCCTACAGCTTCTGCCATTCTCAAGGAGCTAACTTTGTGTATAGGAACTAGTCTTGCCATGAAAAACACCCCCTCAAATCTCGAATGACACATCCAATTTTAATTCTGCTATAATTTTGAAAGGTGGCTGCATCTACATTTAACTTGATCCACCCTTCCCTCAGCCTTCTGTAACAAACTAGACTCTGATTGGCAGCATCTTCAGACATCTCTTTAAATTTTTAGGCCATTCTCCATTGACATAGAGAATTCCCTACGATATTGAAGATCTTTGTTACTCCTTCATAAATATGAGACCATAAAACATTATTATGATTATGCCAAAGCTGCTAGCATAACATCACCGCCACACAACAATCTTAGATATCTTTATACTCAAATAAGTGCTTCAACCATAAAAGAAAATTATCTGATCCTTTATCTATGATACCAAATCATGCTCTATGCTAACATGACTTGGCCAAGTTGCAATAAATTAACATGTAACTAATGGACTCATCTTCACTTGTACATACCACATAATGAGGATCAACATCTATTCATTTGGCTCGTAGGATGTTAGTTGTTAAGAGTAGGTTAAGGCAAGCCATCCATACATGGATCTTAGCCTTTTTTGGGACTTTTAGGTTCCACAATCTATTGTAAAAAGCTATGTTTCCACTGTCAATAAATTTAGTTTCTTGCATACTCATGTAATAACTCTTGACTATAAAGCGCCTAGATTTTTCGAGCATCTAATACCACAAATCATTCACATCTCTTGAATTTACAATAATATACATAATGATCCTTCTATCTCTCTCATTAAATATGTCGCATATGATGTCAAAATCCCATGGATTATTATTCCCTTATTTTAAGTTAAAGACATTTATTTTATCTTACTCCTCCCCTAACTCTGTTGTAATGAAACCATTCAAAGGATCAGGAATCTATGGATCACATATAACTAAAATTAAGCTTCCATTTCTCACTCAAATTCTGGCACCCCTCTTCACAATATGTTTGGTCTCCCAATTACTATACCAAATATAACTAGGGTTGTGGCCAAGTGAAGAGTTAATAAAGCTTTCTTTTGGAAAATATCGCTACTTATACACTTTAGCAACCAAAGATTCTTCATTAGTCTAAAACTTCCAACCTTGTTTACTAAGTATAGACAAGTTAAACTGATGAAGAGACTTGAATCCCATCCCTTCCTAAATCTTCGGTTTGCATAACAAATCCTATTGGAGCCAATTGATTCCTCTACCTCTGTTCTTACTACTACCGTACCAAAAAGAGTTCAACATCCTCTCTAACTCTGCATAAAGATCAAGAGGAAGTAGAAAGATATTCATAATATAATTTAGTATGGCTTGAAGAATCAACTTGATTAAAGTTTCATAGCCAGCTATAGAGAAATTCTGATTATTCTATTTCTAGATCCTATGCCACAACTTATCTTTTCCAAATGAGAAAATTTCCTTTTTCTTACACCCTACCATGTAAGGTAGCCCCAAATATTTATCATGAATAGGGGTCTCTTTAATAGAAAAAAATCATAAATTCTCTTCTTGCACTGGTCACCAACATTAGCACTGAAGAATATTGAGGATTTGGAATAGTTCATAGCCAAACCTAACCCTTTTTTAAAATCAGCCAGAGTGTCTCGAATAGTTTCAGCCTCTTGATCATTAAACTTAAAGAATAGAAGGCAATCATCAGCAAAAGATAAATGGAATATGGTCGGAGCTCCTCTAGCAATATGGTAATTATAAACCAACCCTTGGAGCTCTTTATTGTGCAGTAATGAACTAAGACCCTTCGCACAGAGGATAAATAAAATGGAGATAATAGGTGTAACACACACCCTTTTGCATACGTATTTATAACGTATGTATTGTATTTTATGCATAATGGTTAGTATGCTTTATTTAAGTTTAAGTTTGTGCATGAATTATAGATAGGGACTAGATTGTAAGAAAAGTTTCTAGTTAATTATCACAATAGAAAGTTGTGGGCTATTGTGAATTAATTCCATTTTATGAAGGAGTTAAGGAGGCATAATGGTGATATATAGCTATAATTTATTAGGAGTATTATTGTTATTATTATTATTATATTAGAGATAATTATGCATTATATAGAGAAGACTTTGGGGAGGACAAATGGATGTTTTTGATTGGTTAGTGTTGATATGTATATGTATGTGTGTGTGTGTGTGTGTGTATAGTGTGTGAGTGTAGAGATTTTGAGGAAGAAGAAAGTTAATTTTTGAGTAATTTTTGGAGAGTTTTTTATCTTGATCAAGCTAGAAATTGGGAGGCATTAGAAGGTCTTTTATTCATTAGAGCTTAATTGGTAAGCTTTTCTTGTATTATTGATTATTTTAGTTGAGTTTTGGTTGGTTGTAATTTCGGGTCCTGTTACCCTATTTTTTTAGTCCCATTGATTTGGTCATAACTTGAGCTATAAAGCTCTAATTTGAGCATTGTTGGACTTTTTAGAAAATTCAAAGAGTTCTCTAAAATGTTTATGTTTGGTGCTTAAACTGAATATGCTGTTAGAATGGTCGAATAAGGCTAGACATTTTATTGATCATGCTGATACCTTGTTCTACCCGACTTGTTTCAAAAATCTATAATTAATTTTTTACATGTGCTAATTGTATGATTTTAATTGAGAATAAAAGTAGAGTTTGTATAAATTTGGTGATTATTGGATGTGTCTATAATTCTTAAGAGCGTCATAAACTTTATATATCAAACATAACAGCAGTAGTATATAGCTTGGGTTGTGAATTTTCTGATGTGTTGGTTATATAGTAATATCTAGAGTTTTAGAACTCCAAATTGAGCAAAGTTTAATGCTATGAAAACTTTAAGGAGTCCTCTATAACTTTTGTGTTTTAAGTTTGAGCTGAAATTTCTATTAAACTTATCTAATAGGGCCGGACATTTTACTGCTTATAGTGAGTGCCCTATTTTACCCGATTTTAATCAAAAATCCATAACAAATTCTATACATATCTTATTTGAGTAATTTCAATTGGAATTTTTAGTAGACTCATATGAATATTTCAGCATAAGTTTCATGGTCTTTGGACTTATGTGTGAATTATTTTAATACATTGAATATTGAGCATGGAGTTGCACTTAGTTGCATTTAAGTGAAAGTATTATGTTAGCTATGTGAGATTGATATATAGTTGCATGTAGGAATTGATAGAGATAGAGGAGACCCTACTCAATAGAAGGAGCTTTTTTTTTTAAAGAGTTGAAAGCTTGTAGGTAAGTGATTATTACTATAATGCTTATATATCTAAATATTAATTCTCTTGTATATATAATGGTTGTATAATTATATAAGTTATGCAAGCAATTTGATGTGGCAAGAAATGAGAAGTAATGAATGTGAGAATAGTAAATTGTGATTTAAATTGTGAATTGAATGTGGTGAATTTGTGGATTTAAGAATAATGAGGTAGCATGAGTTTCAATATATGTGGATTGTGAATTATGGTAAATATTATATTTGTAAATGATGAATAATGTGCATGTGATAATGAATTAGTAGTTGTGGATGGAATGTAAATATGATGACTTATTGTGATGCGATTGTGTTGAGTTATGTTGTATATGATGTGTGTGTTTCATAAGAAGGTGAAACAAGTGAGGAAATGATAATGTGTGAGAAAGTGTGTTGAGTGAAGACTGAGCCGGGTGGATAGTCTTCACTGATTATGGAATAGGAAAGCTAAGCCGAGCAGATAGCTATCCATGATTAAATTAAAAGCAATGAGACTGAGTCGGGCGAATAGTCTCGCTATATGGCCATTTAAAATTTGAATATGATTATGAGAAACATGCCAAATATGGCTTTGTGTAAGGTGATGGTATGAAAGATGGTTTTGGCTAGGTATTGAGCAATGAGATAGGAAGGTGAATGTACTCATCCTTATAATTATGTGAATTGGTTATAGATACTGTATATTTTGTTAAAAGTGAGTTATGCGTGAGGAAATGTGTGTTATTGATTCCAGCCGAATAAATTATGCGCATGCATATGGATTCATGCATTTATGTTTGCTTATAAATATTGAATTTTTAAATTCAATATGAATTGTGAATGTGATGGTTATGGTTGGGTGATGGTATTTATATACACCATATAAATTTTTGATGAATCATTAATTATAATTGATGATATTGTTTAATAAAATGGTTGTGGATTACTTTGAATATTGTGATTAATTATATATGTTGCACCAAAGATGAGTTTGTGGTGTTTGTGTATCTTCTTTAGGTGATTTGGGCTTATTTAAGGCTTATGAACACGGTCGTGTGCCTTTTTGGCATGGCCGTGTGCTTTCGATGAAGAAAATATTGGAAGCAGGCACGGTCGTGCAAGATTTTGGTATGGCTGTGTTGTTCCAAGAAGAAAAATCATTGAATTAGGCATGGGCATGCACAACTTGTTTGCTGAATTTGCATGCCTTATGCATGGGCATGCCAGATTTTGGCATGGGCATGCATAGCTTATTGCTGAATTTTTCTTGTAGTTTATTGTGCAATAAGTTTCTTTTATATATTCCCTTCATTAGTTTTTGAGAAGTTTTAATTGCAGTATTATATTAATAATTACTTATTAAGTCGCAAGCTCATTCTTTTGCAAAATATATTTTCAGGATGTAGATAGATAGAGCTTGAGGTGTGCGGTGTTTATGAGTTTAGGTGGGTCAGAAGTAAGCTTGGTGTCGATAATCTCATCCTTAATTGCATTTTGGCAATTTGGTTTATGTATAGACATCATGTATACCTAGTTATAAAAGTTAAATGATTGTGTATAAGATTTTATTATATTCATAAGAAATTTTCTTATACCACGTGATTGTGAATTATTATGGACACGTGTATGATTGTGGTTGAGGACATTACAATAGGTGCCCTTGGCAAGGTCCTCTTTAGGGAATAATAGGACCAATCTTCTGGTTTTTGTGGGTGATGAAGTATTGAATTGACAAAACATAAAACAATATCATCTCAACCCAATGCAAGTTAAAGCCAAACCTCCTCATCATATTATGAAGAAACAACCATTCAACACAGTCGTATGCTCTGTTAATATCAATCTTTAAAATAGCAATATCATTTTTCCCTCTCCTCTTCCTCTTAATGAAATGCATTAACTCAAAAGCTAGCATGATGTTATCTATTATTAAGTGATTTTTAAGGAAGGCACTTTGTTCTTCCGAAATAAGAGAGGGCATAACATTTTTAAGACGATTGGCTAAGATCTTCGAGAACATTTTATGAATCATATTACATAATAAAATGGGTTGAAAATCAACTATAGATTCTAGATCTTGTTTCTTAGAAATTAATATAATATTTATTTCATTCAAGCAAAAAGAGAAAGTACATTGAGTAAAAAAATTGCTTACAGGCAATCACCATATCAACTCTTATAATGTTCTAAAATTTTTTTAAAAAATACGAATTTAAATCATCGGGGCCTGGAGCCTTGCTAGGATGCATACTCCACACTACTTCTTTGACTTCAATATCAATGACAGGCTCCATTAAGTATTCATTTTGTGCATTTAACACCTTCTTATTGACATGGCAAATTATGGCATTATCATTCGTCTTTAATGAAGTGAAAAAATTAGTAACATACTCCTCAATAACCAAACTGAGCCCATCATTCCATGTATATTATTTTCCATCCTTCCCCATGAGACTAATGATCTTATTTTTCTTACGCCTACTAGAAGCAATATTATGATAAAATTTAGAATTAGCATCCATATCTCAAAACTAGTACAGTTTTGTCCTCTGACTCCAGTACATAGTCTACTAATTTATAATGTTATTATATTCTACTTACACCTCTTTGAATTTATGAAGACCCTCATCGTTGCTTTTGTATTTTAACTATTGTATGCACCTATTACAGAATCACATGTGCCCTTTAAAACTATCAACATACACATTTGCCTAGTCGAAAAATGCTTTACCACACTCAACAATCTTCTCCTAGATTGGACTTGAGCCGTTATTCCAGGATTGTTTCACCACTTCTCGAAAGCTATCAATCTAGGTCCAATAATTCTCGAACTTAAATTTTTTCTTACTTTGGGATTAGATCTGGCCAACCAACTTTAGAAGAATTGGAATGTGGTCTAAGCTTGGAACAACTATAGATTTCAAAGAAGCATTGGGAAATAATTCCAATCATGTCCAAGTCACCATAGCTCTGTCCAACCTTTCTTCCACCCACTAAAAGGTTTCCCTCAATCTCTCTCAAGCAAACTTATACCCTTCCAACTTCATATCAATCAGATCACAAGCCTCTACAGTCTCGTAAAATCCCTTAATCAACCAATAAGGATAAGGGATGCACCCTCGCTTTTCATCAACAGCCATAAGATCATTAAAATCCCCAATACAACACCAGGAGATTTAAGAGACTAAATATAACCTGTATACTAATTCTTAAAATTCCTTTCTTCTATTCCGTTCTGGATAGCCATAAAAGCCTGTAAGATGCCATGGCATCATATGAGGACCCTCAACAATAACGTCAATATAGTTTCGATTGAAACCTAGTAGTCTGACATTTTACTTTTCATTCCATACAATGGTCAATCCCCCTACTATGGCCCAAGCTATCCATAGTAAAAAAAAATTTATACCCAAGTAAGTGCTTCAAGTACTCCAACTTCTACCAACTTATAAAAGTCTCAATTAGTAAAATGATGGAAGGTTTTTTGAAGGATTAAATTCTTCAAGACATAAACTGTTTATGGGTTGCCAAGTCCACGACAGTTTCAGTTAAGAATTATCATTACTCTCGGCGGGTCTAGATACTAGAGCCCACCGATATATCATTTTTTGGATATTGGCCTGCACACATATCTTAGCCCATAAACTCCTAACCCACTAATATCTCAGTATTTGTTTCAGCCTAAAGTGGGATTTGGTCCATATGTGGGATATTAAGATCTCATTATATTGTCTAATATTTAAATAAATGAAAGATAAGAAAATAAAATTAAAAGACTTGTGCTATCATCGACACCTAAAAGTTTATGGCCAATGGCTGCAAAATCTCATCAAAGAAAAGCTTTAAGGCATTGAAAATATAAAAAAAAAGTGCGAATGCCTTTTTCTTGTACTTTACTTTTATGAATCTTAAATGATACAGATATAAATATATCTAATTTTTAATTCTCACTGAATTTGAAAACCATAATTAAAACTTAAATAACAAACACATAAATTTTCTCCATTAAATTATTCTTCAAAGTAATAAGTGAAGTTAATTAGCAAGTATAAAGAAAATTATTCAAATAATATATGTTCTCTCTAAGCTCTTAGTTTTTAAAAGTTTAAGGGTAATAGTTTCTTGTAAAGTCTATGTTATCAAGTGACTCGATTTGAGTTGGTCTCTTCATAGATTAAATTAAGTACAAAATAAGTATCATATCATAGAATGTTCAAGGAATTGGATAACATCTTACAATAAAGGTTTTGAAAGATTTGGAGTCAAAATATAAATCAATGATAGTTTTCTTAATGAAAACCAAGAAAGACTTTGGTTACTTAGAGGATTTGTAAAGAATAATAGGTTTCTCAGAAGGAAAATATATAGACCCAGTTGGTAAAGTAAGTGGACTGGTGATCTGATGGATAAAAGAATGGAGAGTTCAAATCCTCAAAGCATTTAAGCATTATATAGATGTGATTATTCAGAAGCACAAATCTAGCTTTTTATCGACATACAACATCCAAACTATAAATAGAGAATGCGGATCTAAGAAGAAGGAGCTCAACCTATAAAATCAGATGTCGTGGCTAATGATAAGTGACTTTAATGCTTATATAGACCCAGCTAATAAGGAGGGACAACTATTTTTCTTTGTCATAACCATCAACATTTTGGATAAATGCACAATGATAAACCTTAAGTATCATGGAGGTAGATTTACCCGACTCAATAAGCAAATAAACAATAACACCATTGTGTCCTAATTAGACAAAGCAATGGTCAATGCTAAATGGAGGATCCTTTATAAATATGCACAGGTCTTACATGAAGATTTTCCAAGTTCTGACCATAGGCCACTCATCCTTTAATTAAAAAAAATGCTTGACAAAAATTAAAAGAAGTTTCAAATTTAAAGCCAAATAGTTGAGAGACCAAAAATGCTCAGAGGTAATAAAAGCTGTTTAGAAAGATCAAAACTTAGGGGCTAACCAAACTATTATATTGAAATTGTACCAATGCTTTTGAGCTCTCAAACAATGGAATATGCATAAATTTGATAATAATTTGATGACTATAAATAAATATAAAGAGAAGATAAGGAAACTTTATGAAAGGGAATATACTAGTGAAAAATAAGAGGAAGAACAAACATTAAAAAAGAAATTCAGGAACTCTGGATAAGGGAAGATCTCCATTGGCAACAAAATGAAAAAAATTGATTGGATACCAATTGGTGATCGAATTTTTAAATTTTTTCATCTATTAGCAGTCCAGAAAAGGTAAAGAAATCAAGTTATAAGAATTAAAGACCAATCAGAAAGATGGATTATAAATGAGCATAAAATTTATAAAAAAGAGGCTATTGAATTATATAGAAAGTTGTATAGGAAAGAGAGACACATCATTAGCAAAAGAGTAATAAAAAAATATTCCTTTATTAGTCTTTCATGCTATAAACCAAAACCTGCTTGCTCATATAAGAGAAGAGAAAGTTCACCAAGTTGTGTTCGAGTTAGACAAATTGAGAGAGCTCTTTGACCAGATAGCTACCTAGGTATGTTTTTCTAAGAGAATTGGCATAATTTAAAGGAAGACATTATGAGATTGGTACAATTTTTTTTAACTAAACAATATCTATCTTTAAATAAAACCATAATAGCTTTGATTCCTAAACAAAAAAAAAAATCTTGAGAGCTTCACTTATAGGCCAATTAGTTATTGTAATATCTTGTATAAAGTAATATCTAACATTATTGGCTAACAAATTAAAGTTTTGCTTGGTTAATATGATAATTTGATCACCTAATATCAAACAGCATTTGTTCCTAGTCATAGCATTCAAAAAACATCCTTGTAACTTATAAGGCCCTTCATGGATTAAAAGGAAAAATGATGAGGAGATTTATAAATATGGTTATGAAGATTGACATGAAGAAAGCCTACGACAGAACTAATTAGAATTTTTTATATTATAATTTGAGAAGCCTGGGTTTTGACAATAAATGGGTAGAAATGGTTAATGTTTGTTTTAGAATAGTCCAATTCTCAATGGTTTTGAATGGCTTCTCACTTAAATACTTTAAACCAGAGAGAGGGCTTAGACAATAGGACCCTCTCTCTCTCTCCTTATCTCTTAATATTAGTGGTTGATGTATTATCAAGAATGACCTTGCAAGAATTTCAAGAAGGCAACCTGCAAGGCTATAAAATCAACAAATATTCCCAATCTTTAATCCATATGCTATTTGTAGATGACACATTCTTATTTAGGAAAGCTATTGTTTTAAAAGCACATAGTCTAAAAGGGATTTTGCTAAAATATTCTCTAGCTTCAAGTCAAAAGATAAATACACAAAAGTAAAATATTCTCTTCAGTCTAAACAAAATTGTAAAATCAAAATCTTTTGTTTAAAGGGGTGTTTGGTTTAGCGGATGTAGATAGCTGATAGAGGTTTTAATTCAATCGGCTACATGTTAGGTGTTTGGTGAGATTCCTACATCCGTAGTTGATAAGTGTTTTTATCCAAGGGTAAATTTCTCCAATGGTTATTTAAGTTTACCATTCGTTTCAAATTGGTTCCTTAATTTTTATTTTTATCTTTTCAGTTACGTAACTTTTATTTCTGTTTCAAATTGGTACATTCACTATATTTTAAGTCCTTCAAATTTTATATAGAAATTCTTTAATCCTCCAAACATTTAATTTTTCAATTTAATCCAAAATTCAAAGAATTTAGAAATTCACTTTCTCTTAGACTCTAATACCACTCATATACTTCGTTAACTACAAATAATATAATTTTTTCTTTTTAATTTTGAAAATTTTTTAATTTTTTTTGAAACAAAATATTTTTGATGGTCCAATTTTTTTTCTTTTGATAAAATTTAGAAATAATATTTTTCTTTCTTCTAAAATTAGATCGAAATTATACACATACACACACACACATGCGTACGTACATACATACATACATACATACATTATTTTATTAACAATAATTTTTTTTATTACTTATTGTTAATATTTTGGATTTCATTATATGCAATATTTATATTTCAAACTCTACTTTCATTAAAAAAAATTACAATTATTTATACTTTTTATTTCTCAAATATATTTTCCATAATATTTTAGTATTTTTATAGATACATGTATAATTAGTTACAATTTATTCATTTTATGTATTTACATTTAAAATAGGAAAGAAACCATTAATGGAAGTAAGAATATCAATTTATTAATAAGGTAATTTTTAATAGAAGTAACTATATATTTAT
>CATIWO010232421.1:0-13400 GCA_949673435.1 Macaranga tanarius | reverse complement strand
TGCTGGCTAAAATGGCAGATGGAAAGGCAGAGAGCCCTGCATTGCTTAGGAAAAGCTGTGTTACAACTTCTGCATCAAAGTTTCCAAGAAGCAAAAGTGTCTGTGATAGGGATGCTAGGATCCCAATTAGTCCCTTCAACTTATGTGTAGGTACATTTTCCTCAATTATGCATACAAATGATGAATTCTGTACTCTATTTTGTTCTGCTGTTTGTTTCTTGAATTTCTGGAAAATAAAAATTGAAGCTTTACTTGTCCTTGAATTGACAAGTTAACGTTTTTATGTAGGAAAATAAAAGTTCAACTCCACCACCAAGTTTGAGGAATGGAAGGGTGGTAGCTTCCCTCAAAATGGGCGGAGATTCACAGAACTCCAACTCGAATCCGCCACAGGAACTGCAGTCTCAGTCTGGTAATTCTGCTGCTGATAATAGTACCAGTTTGCCTATGAATTTGCCTGGAAAATTGAGCATACTTGGCAAGGTGAACTCAAGAATTCTAGCACTCTTTTTAACTCCCAAAAAAAAATAAAAATCTTTAGCTCAGGATACTAAATTTTGTGCTTAACAGGAAGCTGTGCAGCAGAGAGAAACAGCTCAGAAGATAGCTCTCCAGGCACTTAGAGAAGCTTCAGCTACTGAAACTTTAGTTCGATCTCTCAAGTATTTAAAGAATCCCTTATTCATTATTCTTGTTTGTTTGAAGCTAATTTTAGTGTGTAATTTTGATACTGAATTGAATTGTTATTTGCAGGATGTTTTCAAACTTGAGCAAGTCAGCTAGGCCAGATTCACCAGCAGCCTGTTTTGATAAGTTTCTTGAATTCCATAACCAACTCGTGCAAGCTGTTACTGATATAGTGTCCATTCAAGCAGCTACTTCAGCTGCTGAGATTGCTCAAAACCCAAAAGTTGAACAACAAAGAAAGCCTCAACCTGAACAGGAGTTCCCAATCTTACACGAAATTATACACAATTCAATGGACAAGAACTCAGAATCCAAAAGAAGAACAGCTCTATACAAATCAATTGCTACATTTCCTGAAAGAAGTGAACAACAACAGAAGCCGAATTTCGGAAGACTCCTACGATCAAGTACCACTAACCAAAAGGCCCCTGCTTCTACGCCACTCGGAAAGCTCCCACCTGAGGCTGTCAATGAGAATGATGAAAACAAGAAACCAGGCAGTTGCAGCCTAAGCAATACAATGAAACTGGGAAAACAGATTGAAACCGAAGCAGGAAATTGGTTTATGGAGTTCATAGAAAAAGCACTAGAAAATGGGATGAAGAAATCGAAAGGCAATTCTGCAGCAGATGGGGATGCAAAGAAAGTTCCACAGTCTCTTATTCTGAAGGTTATAAACTGGGTAGAGGTTGAACAATGTGACAGCATTAAGAGGCCAGTTCATCCTAAGGCAGCACAGATAGCGCGAAAACTGAGGATTAAGATGAAGAATCCTTGAAGAAAATGTCTACATTGCATCAAATTTGCATTGAACATATGTTCTCGAAAGACTTCTGCTTGTGTTCCAGTTTGTCTGGAAATTTATGTTTGCATTTGTTGAACTTACACACTATATAGAAATTAGAAATGCTATGAGTGTATTAATTATTAATGAACTAATCTCCTTGATAGTAAACGTCTAGATTATGTTTTAGTAGGACTCATGCCACAGAATTCCATTGCAGGGGTGAAATTTTCCTCATTCCTCCAAAAAAAATTTCGATAGGACTTGTGCCAAATATATTGATTTTTGCCTCTTATATGGAAAGCTAATATTGTCCATTTATTTATTTATAACATCTAAATGAAGTGGTTAATTTCCAACATCACAAGAATAGATGTTCACACCTTTTGTCACTTGGACTACTCATGGGAGACCCATCTTATTTCGAAATCAATTATATTGAGATTGCTAATTGCAATTAAAAAACACAAAATTAGATTAAAAAGTTTAATTTATTATTATTTTTTTATACCATTAAGCCTGCATTTTAAGAGGAATGAACCATAAATATTAAATATAGTATTGAAAATAACATATATGAATTGATCATATGATTAATTAATAGTAAACAAGTTGTTATAATGTTGAATTTGAATTTAATTCTTTTTAATTACAATTTATTAATAGAATTCAATTATAATTACCCATTCGGATAGCCACACTGAGCGATAGATTTCGATATCAAGATCTATACTCATTTTCAAGACCCCAAGACTCTCGGGTTTGCTCCCACTGATTAATGAGTACAGTAGCCTTTCTTGAATTTAGTTGAATTCCTCTACTCCTGCTAACACATTAACATATTATTTGAAAAATTAGAATGTGCTAATTAATAATAGGGATAAGGTGCAAAAATGATCTTAATGTTTGACCTAATTCTCACATTGGCACCTGATATTTTGTGATGTCTAATTATGACCCTAAAGACACGAAAATGGGTACACATAAACCCTCGAGGCAGACGGTATGAAGAAAAATGTTAACTTGGCTGACGTGGTACATGTGGGCCCATCCTAATGAATTTTAAAAAAAAAATCGTTGACCTCTCCTTCTTCCTCTCCCTCCTTCTCCCTCACCCTCCACCACCTCCACTCCCTTTCGCTATCTCATAAAACCTACCTCGATGCAGCACTGCATCTCCTTCTCCTTTGTGATGTCCACCAACATAATCCTGAATTTTGAGCATGCGTTGCTCTAATACCTGAGTGGGACAGAAGGAGCAGCCTGCGGAGGAGATGGTATTTGCAAGGTTGGCACAGAAGGAGAAGCAACACTGGTTGGATGGGAAGGTAAAGGGACTGTGTTTGAAGATTGGTAAGGCAACTTCTTGTTCTGCATTGCCATTAGAGAGAACATCCCACTAAATCATCAAAAGCAAATGCAGTGCCATAGTATGAGACTTCCAGCATAATGAATACAATAATGAAGAAGCTACTAACGAATTCTATTGTAAGTGCATACCTGCGGTCGAGTTCTTTCATCCTTAAAGAAATTGAAGACAGTTTGTGGCGAAACTAGGAGCCAAAAGGTTGTGGCTGCATTAAGAACTACGCCATTGGGTTGACCAGGATCTGTGCTCTTATGAACTCGAACTCCAACCTCATTCAAAGTAGAAATAGTGGTCCATCGATGACTGTTAGATTTGCTGATGCTAGCACAGAAACTGTTGACCATTCTTTGAGCAAGTCTCATCATTCTTCTCTTCCCCTTAGGTGATGGAATTACTGGAAGATACCAAAGTTTGTTCATGAACAATGAAATTAAACATTACTAGTAACACACGAATAAAGAAAAAATAATAATTACTGGAAGATACCAAAGTTTGTTCATGAACAATGTATTTTGCAGTTTGCACATGGAAAAGAAGAGCTTCGACCCACTTCCTTCTGCATGAAAAGCAAACCTGACGTAATTTAACTCTAAATCTTGATTTTTTTGCTAATAGAAAACCTTTGATGCTAATCAACGACAGAAGTCATTCTGCTTAATTATCTGTTTTCTCTATATGTGTAGATACATTCTTCTTTCAGATCACCTTCAGCAAGCTCATACGCACAAGCACTCACTCCACGTTCTCCTCCTCAATGGAGCCATTTGACAACCTTGGAGTATCCATTAGGCATATCCTGAATCAAGCATCCAGAAGGAAGCCTGTGAGATCGACATTGAGAAGCAAATTGCTGAATATCATAGGAAACATTAACAATTGCCCACAAGCCTTGCTCAATTGGCAGACAATAGCAGAGAATATAAAATTCTCTTGTTGATGCTAATGGCGAAAGCACCTGCAGCTCCTCGTACATCTGAAAATGCCACATTGAAAATGAACAATCATTCCTAAAACAGGAAGTTGAAAATGATATCAAGTTGTTTATACATAATTATTTTACCAATTGTAAAGAACCACTGTGACTGCCCATCAATTCATTATTGTAAGAATTTGTTATTTGTTGGTAAGATAAGATATCAAGAAAAGAAATGGGGAGTGTGATTAGTAAAGCAGCAAATGGGATAGAAGGTCTTCTCGCCAATGCTTTCACTGCTCCTTTACATCACATGAATCCATTGTCATTTGTCTGCAGGGATGTTTGTGCAGGGCCATGGGATGTTCTCTGCCTGCCACAGAAGACATCTTAAGCTCCCAGCTTGTAACCTCGAATGCAAAATCTTCATCAATTCGGTTGATGGGATCGATTGTAAGCCATCTAACAGTAAGCACGCTAATATCTCTTCTTAATAGGATCAAATACCACCGTTTCCCACCCATGTTGTTTCTTCTTTCACATGCCGCCGTTTGTTTCTTCTGGGAAGAGATTCTGAGCAAGGTCTTTCATGACGATAGAAGGGCACAAAGAAGAGGAGGAAAACGATGGGATGAAAAAATGGCTTCTGGGTTTGAAAGATCGACTTGTGGATACAGAGAATTGGAGTTGGGAGAGGACTTTTTTTTTGCTTCCGTGGGCCCTATAGTGGATCATTTGATTTTTTAATTATTTTCCTGGGTCTCACAATGTCCACATAAGCAAACTTAACGTTGCCTTTAACAACGCTTGTGGGAGGGTTTAAATGCATCAAATTTGATAATTTTAGAATCATAATTGGATCTGGTAAAATATTAGGTTCTAATATAAAAATTGGGCCAAATATTTGGATCATTTTTTCACCTTATCCCTTAATAATAATTAAAATTATTATTTCAACTACCAATTGAATTTTCATGAATAAAAAATTAATTTTTTTTATTATTTTCATTACACCAGTTTGGTATTGACAAATTTTTTTAAAAAAGTTTTTAGAAGTTTTTATCAAATATTTTTTTTTTAAAAAATAACATAAATTTATAATTATATATTTTAGTTTTAATAATAATAATAATAATTTTTTTTAAAAAAAAAAAATTCAAACAGTGCCAAAACGGCCCTAAGCAAAATCGTTACTGAAGCAACAGCTAAAGAACCCTAAATCCAATTTTTATCAGCAATAAAAAACAACTCAAAATCAAAATCAATTTTTTGTTTATTATTATTAATTTGCAGAGCAAAAAAAATGGATCTTCTCCAAACATACGGCGACGAATCCCCAAACCTTAATTCTTCACCGGAATCATCTCCTCCCCGTCTCCTTCCCTCCAAATCCGCCGCCCCAAAAGTCGACGACACAACACTAGCCCTAGCAGTAGCTCAAGCCAATCAAATCCTCTCTAAACCAATCGATCCCGTGCAACACGCCGTCGCATTTAACCCTACCTACGACCAGCTCTGGGCTCCAATTCAAGGTCCTGCACATCCCTACGCTAAAGATGGCATTGCTCAAGGCATGCGTAACCACAAGCTTGGCTTTGTCGAAGACGCTGCAATCGATTCATTCGTCTTCGACGAACAATACAATACCTTCCACAAATATGGCTACGCCGCTGATCCCTCTGCTTCTGAAGGTAATAATTATGTCGGTGATTTAGATGCTTTAAAGGAGAATAATGGTATTTCTGTTTATAATATACCTCAAAATGATCAAAAAAGGCGAAAGCTTGAGAAAAAAAAGGAGCAATTTGAGGAGAGTGAGAGTGGTAATGTTGGTAACAATGATGATGATGATAAAGGGGAAATTGATAATCCTGCTAGTGATGTTTGGTTGATGAAGAATAGGAAGAGTCCTTGGGCTGGTAAGAAGGAAGGGTTGCAGATGGAATTGACTGAAGAGCAGAAGAAGTATGCGGAGGAGTATGCGAAAAAGAAGGAAGAGAAGGGTGGTGGTGGTGACAAAGGAGAGGTTGTTGCTGATAAGACTACTTTTCATGGTAAGGAGGAGAAGGATTATCAAGGGAGATCATGGATTGCGCCGCCTAAGGATGCGAAAGCGAGTAATGATCATTGTTATATTCCTAAAAGACTTGTTCATACTTGGAGTGGACATACTAAGGGTGTTTCGGCTATTAGGTTTTTCCCGAAACATGGGCATTTGATTCTTTCTGCTGGGATGGATAGTAAAGTGAAGATTTGGGATGTGTTTAATTCAGGTAAATGTATGAGAACTTATATGGGTCATTCTAAGGCTGTTAGGGATATTTCATTTTGTAATGATGGAACTAAGTTTTTGACTGCTGGGTATGATAAGAATATTAAGTATTGGGATACTGAGACTGGGCAAGTTATTTCAACTTTCTCTACTGGGAAGATTCCTTATGTTGTTAAACTTAATCCTGATGATGATAAGCAGAATATTTTGTTGGCCGGTATGAGTGATAAGAAAATTGCGCAGTGGGATATGAATACAGGGCAGATTACTCAGGAGTACGATCAACATTTGGGGGCAGTGAATACTATTACTTTTGTGGATAATAATAGGAGATTTGTAACTTCCAGTGATGACAAATCACTTCGTGTATGGGAATTCGGGATCCCTGTTGTTATAAAGTATATTAGTGAACCTCATATGCATTCTATGCCATCAATTGCGGTTCATCCCAATACAAATTGGTTTGCAGCACAGAGTTTGGATAACCAGATTCTTATCTACAGTACAAGGGAAAGGTTTCAATTGAATAAGAAGAAGAGGTTCGCAGGGCATATTGTGGCAGGTTATGCATGCCAAGTCAATTTCTCACCTGATGGACGGTTTGTTATGTCAGGAGATGGTGAGGGTAAGTGTTGGTTTTGGGACTGGAAGAGTTGTAAAGTTTTCAGGACTCTTAAATGTCACGAGGGAGTATGCATTGGGTGTGAGTGGCATCCACTCGAGCAAAGCAAAGTGGCAACTTGTGGTTGGGATGGCTTGATTAAGTACTGGTGAGTAATAACATACTTCCATTTTTTTTTATGCTACTTGATGCTTTTGTTGTTTTGATGCAGATGTTTTGGCATTGTTAAACATTTGTCTCTATATGTGCTGAGCGTGTGTGTGCAATGAATGTCCATGAAAGTTGTCAATGTCAAGGATAGTTTAAAAAAGGAGCACATAGTTTTCATAGAATTAAGAACAAACCAAAGTCTAAAGAGTTTTTGCATTTCATGGAAATTGAATTGGAGTTTTCTAGCTGTCATTTTTGCTTGATTTTAACTCTTTGCAACTCAACTAAGCCTTAATCCCAAATTAATGGGAGCTGGCAACAATTTAAATCTTGAAGATATTAACATATAACATATTTCTTGAGAGGATTATTATCCTTAGTCATTATGAGTATATCCCAATTTTTAAATATTTTATTTGAAAAAGAGATTTATATATTTATGCTTACCTATCTGCACTCTACTACTAAATCCAGTTCTTTCCATTAGTTGGTTACTTTCTAGAGCAATTTTAATTTGAAGCATTAGAAGATGGACTGCACCATATTCTTGAATTTGTGTAGAGGCTTTAAGTTCCTTTCATGATTCAAGTACTAGCAGATAAATATGCATCTGTTAATTTCCACTTTTGATGGTTCATCATCTACCCTGATTATGTTATTTGTATTGTTTACTTAGTTATATTTGATGGTTCATCATCTCATGTGCATTTGTGATGCTATTTCTTGCATGCATCACTACTTGTCATTGCAAGATCATGTTTGGTTAGATGGCCAGTCTAGTGCTGAGGCTTACCATTAGTTTCATTCCTTCAGTGAAATTCTAAAATTAGTGCTGCATCTGAAACAGGACATATGACATTAGGGTTCAGTTCTAATGTGTTATGGTGGATGGTCGCGTATTCATCTTAAATTGACAGATGTTGTATGACAAGGTTGTTTATTTATGCATTTATCTTGTGAATATTTGCTTGAAGCGAGTCCATATATTAATATTACTTGTACATTTATGTTTGAATTTGGACATTTCTTCCAATGGCTTTACATCAGGATTGTTGCTGTGCTTCATATGCCAATCTTTATGGCTAAGCATCTTATTTGGCTTTTCGTTATTAATGAATAAGCTCAAGTGAGCTTTTATCCAGTCAATTTTCAAATAACTCAATAATGGATTTAGATAACTAATCAATGGCGTGGTTCATTTGTGATGCTACTAAAATGCTGGTTGGTTTTGCTAGATGCTATGCCTGCATTTCTAATTATCTTTATTCTGAAGTATTATTCTGAGATTTTTCAAAGGCACTACTAATTGTTGTAGCATCAGCTGGAAAATTTTGCAACTTATTACAGCACATATTAAGTTCTCTCTTCCTAAATGAATAGCTAACGTTTCATTCTTGGCTGTTTCGTTTACAGGGATTGATTTCATATTATGTGGCTGAATCAATGCCTTTGGAAGTTAATCAGCAGCAGCCCACTTCAGTCACCCCTGTCAGATAGAGGGCTACATGTTACATAGAGCCAAACATCATTGCTAGTTCTCCACTGAATTTTTAATGTGCCAGTTGGTGAGAATATGTACAAAATCGTCATATCACTGATTTTACATCAATGCTGATCAAACTCAATTTTCTTAGTTCCATGTATTATTAGTCATGTTAACATCAGATGTAACTTTATTACTGAATTTTGCGAGCGAGGTTTGTTCTCTGGTTATAGTTCTTGTTGTATTTGTTTGTTATCTTTCAGCCCTCATTTAGGTCCAATCAGCAACTGGATGTTTATGCTTGTTAGGTACATATTCTTTGTTCTGTCTGTCTGGTCAGTGCCATGCTTGTTCAATGACAGTATTGGCAATTGAGATGAAATATTTGTTCTAATTTCAGAACAGTGATAGTTTCTGTGATGTTTGTTTCAGTTATGGAAGTGAGACCAATTGTCCCTCAGAACCAGCAAAATCGGTTACGAGTCTTATAACCTTGTTGAAAATTATTAAATGCGTTACTAGTGCATCATTTTATTATTTTTTTCTTAAGTATAAATTAAAATTTTATTGATTCATAAAGAGTTAAAATTTTATTAGAGTTGATAAAATAAAATATCAAATGTGCAAGAAATTTGTTGTTGACTAAAAAATTAGGGTTTTTTTATAAAAAGAAATAAAGAATGTATAAATTTTGGCGCTTTTGGCAATTTAATTATGAATTTTTAATTTTGGTAATTTTATGCGTAATTTTATTTTTTTTATTTTTATTTTTTTTGCAATTCTATGCACCGGTTGAAAATCTGGTGAAATCTTGCTGACGTGGCCATCGAAAAATCTGAGTTAGTTTACGTAAGCGCCATGTAAAATGCATCTCTTTGATAATTTACAAAATAATGCGCAAACTTTAATTTTTTTGCAATTTTATCATGAACTATTAATTTTTTTTGGCAAATTGATGCATGTATATATATAGTTTAATGTATATTTTTTCAATTGATACATGTAGAACGATTATATAAGCAATTTGAGTTTAAAATTAAATTTTTAATTTAAAAATTATTAATGTTGTTTATTATTATTTTAATTCAATTTTTATATTTAAATTAATACTTATTTTATTATTTTGATTTAAATTATAATTTAAAAATAATTTAATTAGTTTAAATTTTTATTTAATTATTATAACGTTAAATAGTAATTTTTGTAGTATTTATTAAATTAATATTTTTATATGATTAAAAAATCATAATATTTTCTAAAATATTAAAGAAATTAATTAAATTCTAAAATGTTAAATGATATTTTTGAAAAATTTAAGAACTCAAATATAAAATTTTAAGAAATTACTATTTATTATTAATTTAATTAAATAAAAATTAAAATTTAAACTATTTAAATTATTTTGTAAATAATAATTTAACTCAGAGTAATAAAATAAGTATCAATTTGCATGTAAGTATGTAACAATTGAAATAAATTAATAATTAACAAAATTAATAATTTTTAATTAAAAAATTTAATTTTGAATTATTTAAATAATCGTTTTATATGTATTATTTCAAAATGCATATACTTGAGCATCAATTTGTCAAAAAATTAATAGTTCATGATAAAATTGCAAAAAATATCAAAGTTTGTGTATTATTTTGTAAATTATCAAAAGATGCATTTTAATGTGGTGCCTATGTGGACTGACTCAGATTTTTCAGTGGTCAAATCAGTAAGATTTCATTGGATTTTCAACCGGTGCAAAGAATTATAAAAATAAAAAAGTTTGTACATGAAATTGCCAAAATTGAAAGTTCATGATTAAATTGTCAAAAGCGCCAAAGTTCATGTATTTTTTTATAAATAACCCAAAAAATTTACGTGCAAGGGTTAACAAAATATTATGTTCAATTCAAATTTATTGAAAATTTTATTTCATTTAACTCCTTCAAATAAATTATATTTAAAAATTCTATCAATTTAATAAATCTGATAAAATTTGAATTATTGATAATTTATTTTATAATTTTAAGAAAATAAATTTTTATTTATACTAGATAGGGAAATTCTACGGTAATTTTATTTTTTAGAAACTTCTTTGTTTTTACTTTCTCTTTATCACTATTCGATGAGAGTGTATTAAATAATCTAATGATAATTATTAATAAAATAAACTTTACTTTGTAAAAAATAGAGTAACCATAGACTACTAGATATATCTTTTAAAGTTACACATAAAAAAACTGAAAAGGAAAACAGGGAAGAACAATAAATCACAAAAAAATTTAGAATACTGATCATTTTCTCCAGCAGCGGAAACCTTAGTATATATGTTGATCGGAGCCTTAACTACTAGAGCAAAGGCTATGTCTTCACAATCTAAATATCAATGAAATGATATTTAATGAAAAATACACAGAGTATTTTTGTGTGGAAGAAGAAGGAGGAAAAAATTATGCAGAGACAATTTTTGTTCTGCCTTATTGTTAGGTTATATCTGGGTTATGTTACGTACAAAACATAAAACCCATACTCTACAAAAGAGTAGTAAGCAGACTACTAATAGGAGTCTTTTACATCTTATCCAAAATTTAAACTAATCAAGTCATAAGTGTATATATCTTACATTTATAAAAGATGATCATCTTTCTTTTAAGGGTATTAAAAAATTTATAAATTAATATTCAAACTTTAATGAAAAATAAAGGTTTAATACATTAATAGCCCTCTAAACTTAGCACCTTTTATCAATTTGCCCCTTAACTTATAAACTAGTAACTTAAATAGTTTAACTTGTTAAAAATAAAATTCATAAACACTTTTAACACTATTTGAGATGTTTAAATGGTATTTTGTAAGTTGAAATGAAACTATTCATAGACCTAAACTTGTTAAAAAATGTTAATAAATAATGTTATAGTAAGTTGATATATCAAAATGGTCAATTTATAAGTTAAGGGGGTAAACTGAGGGGGTAAACTGATAAGTATGTCAAGTTAAAGGGATTGCAAATATATTAAATGTGAAAAAAAATAAAAATAAAGAAAAGATCAATAGATCGACATTTATTGAATTGAAAAAAATAATAATAATAAGAGACCGCTAGCAAGCAAGGTACTGACCAAAAAGATGAATGACGGTGAAGCAAACAAAACAATTTTATGAAACAATAATAAAGAAAATTTTCATCTATGTTTTGATAAGGCTAAACTCATATTTATTTCATGCACTTTTTTTTTTTAGATTTTACCCCCTTCAATTTTATTTATATACATTAACACTTTACACTTTTATTTTTCTAGACATTAAGTCCCACCCTTAAGAAAGGTACAAATGGAGTTACAATATGTAGTAAAATTTTTAGTTTAGTCCTTATAATTTTTTAAAAAAGTCTAATCAATTCATATACTTTTGATTTTTATTAAATGAACTCTTAATATTTTTAAGTGATTTTTAATTTTATTGTGATAAATATATTAGTTGATTATTAATATTTCTATTTTAATTAATAAATTTATAATTTAACTTATCAAATGTTTAATTGAATATTTTATAATTAACATAATTTTTTAAAAAAGTATCAAATTTATAATTTAAATTATCAAATGTTTAATTGAATATTTTATGATTAACATAATTTTTAAAAAAATTTAAAACTATTTTCCTTTTTATTACTTATTAAAATCTTGTATATTAGTCAATATAACGAATTTTACTTAATAAATTAATATTTTAATTAATTTAATTGAATTAAGTGAAATATTCAATTTGAAATATTATTTTTGTATTAATAATGATTTAACAATTTCTCATCCGTATCCTAGAGATGGATGTTGGTGGAATCAATATCATTATTTTAATATTAATTAAGTGATAAATTAATCAAATTAAATCAAGGAATGGCTAAATTGAAAATAAAAGAGAGATACGTAGGATGAGATTGAAAGAAAGAGAAACAAGGAAGGATTAAAAAGAAGGACAATGGAGAATTTACGAGGAAAGAAGGAATAAAGTAAGTACTAAAGAGCATTTGTAAATGGTGATTTGTCAATGTACATGTAAGAGAAACTCATGCCCTTGGACACCTACTTTTTCGTTAAAAACATGAAATGCGTTAAATAAAAATGTAGAAGGAGAAGGGTAAGCAAAACACTTCCTTGAGAAGACGAATGAAGAGGAGGGAGGAAAGAAAGAGTTGGAGTTTAGCCAGGAATTGTGCTTGATTAAGGTAAGTTTCCAATTGCATGTTATGTTCTCACTAAGATTTAAGCTTGATCATGAACATGCCTTCATATAACTTTACTCTCATGGGGTTGGTTCATAGAATTGATCTTTAATTTGTAGGTAATCAGTAAGATTAGGAAGAATGTGATCTTAAGGAATTGTTGAGCCTTGGTTTTTATTGGAATTATGAGTGAATTTTAAACCTCTCTTTCAATTTCTAAAATTTTTTTGTAGAAGTCCTTTATCAAGCTGAAATTTTTGGGTTGTTGTTAATCACCTTTTTGTGCTTGTTACTATAAATTTTATAACCCCCACAATTTGTTATTTCCAATTCAATATGTTGTGTATTTCATTCCTTTAAATCGGTCAAGCTTCCATGGAAAAAAAAAACAAAAATTTGCTCTTTGCTTAAATAATATATGCACAACACTTGTGAAACTTATTCTTTAGATATACTTACTAAGTTTATATGCTTTAAAGAGGCTTGTAAAACTCTTATAATGATGATCTCGTGATTAGGGCTGAGAGCGGGTCGCGGAGAACCCGAACTGTCCCGAAAAACCGAACTGAAAATTTCCAGAACCGAAAATATCCGTTGACCGTTTGACTTTCTCCGAACCGAACTGTCCCGAAATTTTTTTTGCGGTGGGTCTGGAGATAATGAGTTCTCCGAACCGAGAACCGAACCGAACCGTCCCGAATTACTCCGAACCGAAGAATCAAAATCAGAACCGATAATTTACTATATATATATATATATATATTTGTGTGTTTGTGTGAGTATGTATATTTCAAAAATTTTACAAATAGTTATTATTTTAATTTTTTTATGATGTATTATAAATTATAATGTTTATAATCAATTATTGATAAGTTGATGTATTATAAAATTGTACTATTATAATCAT
>CATIWO010232343.1:0-12165 GCA_949673435.1 Macaranga tanarius | reverse complement strand
ATTACCATTGTTCAAATTAAATTTTATTAAATGAATTCTTGTAGTCAGTAGTTTTAATTAAATTCCAATAGTTTAAATCGAACATTGTTAATCCTTAAACAAGCTAAAAATTGGAACTAATAGTTGGATAAGCATTTTAATCCTCGTGAGAACGATACTCTACTCACTTTATACTACTTGTCGAACCCGTATACTTGCGGGAGCCGACCAGAAAGTCAGTACACATGATAATCCCACTGACATATTGACTAAATCACTTCCTTTGTCCAAGTTTGTGCATTGTTTGGACTTGGTTGGTCTTTCACATTCTCGTTGAGTAGTGCCCATTGGGGGGCATATTGGAAGAGGTGGAGTTTATGTTGTTGTTCGCGTTGTGAGTGTTTTAGTTTGAATTGATACTTGGAAATTCATGTCAAGGTGGAGATTGTTGTGTTTATGACATGAATTTTGATGGGAGACATATTATCTTCGCACTTTGGACAAGTTTTGGGTGTTTTGGACGAGTTTAGTATATGTATTACATGTTGGAGGCAGACATGAGCAGACACACAGGTATGTCTCAGGGTGTATTGTGAACATAGGTAGGAATACGGGGGTATTGTTGGCCGTGTTGGAACCTGCCAATTTATCCAGAAAGGTACACAGGAGGGAACACGAGCCTGTTCCAGGCCGTGTTTTGACCCTGTTTTCACTTCAGAAGGCTACACAGGTCGAGACACGCCCGTGTAGCGACCAAAGGTGTCCAAATCCGTTTGGAAAGCATTTTTTCTCCTATTTTCTTCCCACAAACTCTATAAATAAGTCTTTTATCAATTTAGAGTTTTGGAATTTGGCCTATTCATCATTGTTAGCCGTCTAAACACTCTTTGTAAGCTATTTTTACAGTCATAGTGAAATCTCTCCTCCTTTGCCCATGGTTTTTACCTATATTGTGGTTTTTTACGTAAATCTTTGTGTCTATTCTTATTTACTTTATTTTATTATTGTGTGTGTATTTGTTTACATTCGCCTATTGTTTCCACTACGACTCTAACAATGAGAAATATGGCAAGGCGAAGATTGCTTCTGGTGCATTGCTTCCTCATGAGATAGTTATATATTTGAATGATGATGATGGTGGGCAAGTAACGGAATTATAATATAAGAACAAGAAGAGTAGAGCCTTGCGAAAGGGAATGGATAGGTTGAAAAATAGTATAGCGATTTGTGATGTGTCTGATAATATGATTGGGACTCCAATGGAGACATCCAAAGCATTAGGCTTATTTGTTTATGAACTAAGTGATAAGCCATGGAAAGGAAAGATTATTACTTTCAATGATGATCCACCACTTCAATTGATCAAAGGACATAGTCTTTTAGAAAAGACACAATTTGAGAGAAAAATGGATTAGGGATCAAACAATAATTTTCAAAAACTAATTAATCTAATTATGCAAGTAGCTGCTGAAGGGAAATTGAAGGAGGATGAAATGATCAAAAGGGTGTTTATGTTTAGTGATATGGAATGTGATCAAGCATCATCCACACCAAATGAAACTGACTATCAAGTAATGGTGAGGAAATTTAGTGAGAAAGGCTATGGAAAGGTGGTACTAGAGATTGTGTTCTGGAATTTGAGAGAGTCTAAGGCTACACCAGTACTTGTAAACCAGAAAGGTACAACATTGTTGAGTTAATGAAGTTGTTCTTGAAAAGAGATGGTGAAGCTGATATTGACCCTGTCTCCATTATGGAGGCTGCCATCTCTGGGGAAGAATATCAAAAGCTATTTGTGCTTGACTGATTCTAGAGGACATTGCGCTTTTCAACATAATAGAAATTAAATTACATTTTATCCAAATTTTGACAGACTATCTTTATGCTTGATGTTATTTATAATACATAGATATTAGTTTTTTTGAAACTAAAAATCATTCAAAAATATTTATAAAGGTTGAAATTAATTTCTTTATTGATAAAACTGATATTTATACATAATAATTCAACAAATAAATCAAAAAAGATTTCTTTAAATTTGCTAAACAAAATAAAAATTCAAACTGAAATTTTAAAAAATTTGAATTATTCAAATACAACCAAATAAGTTGTAATTTTTCATTGTTATGATTTGCTGAATTGGTCAGCAAAAGATGCATCAAATTCATCATTCCTCCTTGCTTCTTTTGTTGTAAACTTCAATCTTCTTCCGAGGTTCTTCAAATCTGGTTCTTGGATATTTCTTTCTTTGTGTATATTTCAACTTCCATTTCCTTGTAACTTTGACAAGATCATTATATGTTCATCAAACATCAATTTTTTAGAGCATTCTCCTCCTTAATTTTTATGTTATTTGTATTTTATGGAGATGCAGGTCTTTTTTTGTTCTTGCAGTTTTTAGACATGCTGGTTGTAGTTTTGAGATTTGTCCGTCTTTCAATCTTTTTGCAGTTTAAAGACTTACCGGTCTTTTGAATATGGTTCAGTTTAAAGACTTGAATGTCTATTGAAAACATTATTGATCTTAATATGGTTCAGTTTAAAGACTTGAAGATCTTCTAACTTGGAAATTTTTTTAGTTGTGGAAGATTGAAGGCCTCTTGAAAACATGCTTGATTTTAAATTAAAAATCTAATTTTTTTTTTTTTGAAAAAGATGAAAAATTTGCTGAAAATTTTTGAAAACTTTGATGAATGCATGTTAAAAAATCTTAAACGGCTCATAAACTTGCTTATAAATGATCTAAAATTGATAATAAAATAAAGTTAAATATTTTAACATTGAAAACAATGAAAGTCTTTCAAATATTGTAGCAAAAAAAAAAAAAGTAAACTGATTTTTTTTTCTTCTTCTTAATGGGTGAGTATAACTCACATGTTCACTCACAATACAGGTCCTGCAAGGAAGCTCTCACACCACTTTATTAGTTTTTTTGAAACTAAAAATCACTCAAAAATATTTATGAATGTTGAAATTAAATTCTTAATTTATTGATAAAGCTATTATTTATACATGATAATTAAACAAACAAATCAAAAAAAATTCTGCAAATATGCTAAACAAAATAAAATTTCAAATTGAAATTTTAAAAAACTTCAATTATTCAAATACAATCAAATCAGTTGTGACATTTCATTGTTATGATTTGCTGAATTGGTCAGCAAAAGATGCATGAAACCCATCAATAGAATCCTCCAATTATAACCAGAGAAACATGCACACACAAGACACAACACAAATTGCAAACAGCACATAAGATATAATCTTAAATGTCAGATCAGGCACCATATGCCTTCAGAGGTGGTTCAAATTTTAAACCAAGTTGTGCAAAACGGAGTTTAAGGTACTCATGGTATTCAAAAGGCTTAAATTGCAAGGGGTGTCCATCATCCACTAGCTCTTCTACAGCTTTTATGATGTAGCCTTCTTTTGGCCCCGTTAACAACCCAGCAGAGTACCGTGTGTTGTTTCCGATCATCATAACTCGATGGTATGGAGCATACAGTCGACCATTTGTCCAAGCCTACAAGAATTTTACAGAAAACTTTCAATTATAATCATGTTCTTCTTGTTGCTCATATCCAAGATAAAAAATAATAACAATAATAACATACACTGAGAGATTCGCCAATTATGACTATGAAGGATTGAGGTGAGAATTTGACATTGATCCAGTCACCATCTTTGGTTTGTACCTCTAACCCATCAATCTGATTTTGGTACAATATAGTAGTTGTGTTCTTATCTATATGAGCCCTTAGCCCTGTTTTTTTCTCTGCAGTTTCTGGAGCTGTATACTTGGCCATCCTGAACAAATTGTAAGTGGAGTTTATGTGTTCATCCAAATATTTATCTAATCCAAAGCTTTCCACGATCATCCTTCTTATCATTTGATCTAACTGCAATAATATCTTCGAGAACGAATGCACCATTGTGCTGCCAAAATTTGAAATTCATCAGTGATAAGAAGGAAAAAGGTTCTTGAGCTGACCAAAGAAAAGCAAAATGTCTCCGTCAGAAAAAATAAAAAACCTGAAATTTTTGTTTCCCTGAGGCCACATCATATTGGTGAAGCTTTTAACCTTGTCAAAGTTTTCAGGTTCACAAAAGCCTAAGCTCTCAGGTATCGACAAAAGCGGAGATGATTGAATATAATTATGAAAAGGTGTGTCAGAAACATTAAGCTTCTTTGTCTCTAAGGGTAATGCAAAAATCTCTTCCATTGCTCCATCCATCGCCTTTCGAAGTTCTTGAGGAACACTATTGAACAAAGCCTCAAAGCAGCCATACTCTTCTGCTGCTTTCCTGACTTGGGATTTCACTGTATCCCACACAGGAGTCCCTGGCTTCAATTCTGTACTTGAGAAATCTATGGCTGGAAGGTTAAGAGTTTCAGAGGCCATTGCTGTCCTCTAGTTTCACTTCTTATTTGGTGAATAAATGTGGAAGAAGATGCTTTAGAGTGTGTTTAGTAGTATATATGCAGCCTTGTATAACATTCAGCTCACAATTGTCTTATATAATGGAATAATGTTTATTCATATGCAATTATTGTACTCTAGAATAGTGAATTTATTATTTATGGTGCTTAATTAAAAATGGAAAACAATTTCTTTAGTTTAAATTTCATTTTCCTCTACCAACAAATCTCCAATATGCTCACGGACCATTTCAGGTCCATCATCTTATATTATGACAGGTATAATAGTATTATAATGAAAATGGACAGGGTATTAAAATAAAGAACTTTAAAAGCAATAAAACAAATGAATAATATATTGTTTCTTCATCATGATTGTGTTCTGGAACTTTGCCTCTGATGATGCAAAAGATCTGAACCACTTACACAGTTACACCTAACCAGATTTACTTGGCTTGTTTAGATGGTAACCACGCATGGGTCTTTGATTGAACACATTTTTGAGACTGGGTTTGTAACAACTGAAGTTGTTTTATTAGTTTGCACAAACTAATAGTAAATTTATTACAATCAAACCACCCACAAGTAGATGTTCAAAGACCACAACTCCTACTATTATTTGTAGATGATTTTTCAAAGGAAAAATTGCTGTAGAACTGTCCTGAAAAAAGCCATTTTTACATATAATCTCTGGAAGATGGTAACTTCGCATCCTGATCTCCAAATCCTTCCACATTCACCATGTTAGCTTTGCAGGGAAGTACTGCAACATTACATAAGCAAGATTAGACCGAAAAAGAATCAAAATTATAGGAAATAAAATCAAGATTGTACAATGAGCTATAATTATTTTCTTTACCTTCTCAATAAGGGAAAGATAGTATGGCTTGACCTTTTCGACATCGATTCGAACTTTGCTCTTGCTGTATAGGTCATATTTGCTGCATTGGAGAAGAGAAACAGAAACAAATTTAAAATCATCTTATATATTAAGTTTCATCCCTAAATTAAGTTGAGGAAATGTGATTTACTTGAATATTTCTAGCCACTTCAGATTTTCAGTATCCTCTTCATTCATCAAGTGCCTATATGCTCCTGACCTATGTAATGCTGGAACACGAACATGGTTCTGTTAGAAACCAATGAGGGTTAAAATGAACATAATTAGCGTACAGTTAATTACCATAGAAAGAATGATATCTGATGATGAAAAGAGCTGCTGAAGGCAGAGTTGTCTTGCTTTCCTTGGCCACCTGAACATGAGATACAAGTCTCAGCATTTCCTAATCATAATTGATAAATAAAACAATACAATAATATGAATAATTTCTTAATTATTTACCAGATACATGTAATCGTCGTGTCCCCATGACATCATAACATTGTTTAATCCACACCCTTCAGAGTAAACTCCATTTTTAGTGTTGTAAGCAGGATTATTATAGTCAGGATTTTCCTTGAAGTACTGTAGAGCCAAATAACAACAGACATGTCATTACATTTTTTTAGCAGAAACTTCTGTGTAATGTGCTTCAAAATTTTCAAAGAATTGCACATAAACATATCTATGTGAAGGGCAAAAATTCATGAGAACAAATATTAGACCTTGTGATGGACAATTGATTCATCAAAAGCACATCCAACAGGGTAAGTGTCACCTGTAGTTTGCATCAACATCAGTGACTATTGAGATTGATAGTATGATTTGATAATTGTACTTGGCATTAGTAGCATTAATGTTATGCAGACTTATGATCCTCACCTACAACAGCCCACTGAGGAAGATCACCAAAGCTAGAAAGAAGAAGCACCTTTCCAAGATCTAAAGCCAACAACAAAAGGAAAACAAATTATATGAATTGCTTCTTCAAATATCGTTCTTGTCACATCTTCAGTGCACAAAGCTTGCTTGGGTACTACTTTTCAAAATTAATAAAAAGCCCATGAGACTGGGCTCCACTAAGTGACAGACAGACCGGTAAAACAACAATATCTATAAATACAATTTTTAAATAATTTTTGGAGTAACAAGATAAGTAATATGAAAAGGACAAAAAAACAATAAATTTTTTTTTGCTAGAGTTTAGAATATTAACCATGAATAAGGCCAGTGAGGTGCAGCCAGTCCTCATTGGGATAGTCCTTTCTAATGGCTTCAGCAGTTTGCAACAAGTGCTCAATTTGAGGTTCATCCAAGTCAGGATCACTTTCATCAACAACATCATTAAGAAGCTCACAACATTCCCAAATGCTCATCTCTACCCTGTTCAATTTTCCATACTCTTGTCTCATCTCCTTCACCTGAAAAAAATAATAATAATAAGCACATCTCAACATTAATTTAAGTTTCTCAAATATTAATAAAAGATCATTAAGTGAAATATATCAAAGATTATAGTATGCTCACAAAATCATAGGTCTGGCTAATATGATTGATCCTGTAAAAATTCTCCACTCCTGGTTGCCTCTCACCTTCAGCATCATAATCCCTGATTTTTTCACAAATTATACAAGTTAATAAGTAAAATTAAAAAACATTAACAAAGAAAAAATCTAATCTGATCTCCTCTTCTCTGTTAAATTTTCAAAAATTAAATATTAGTTCCACTTTATGAACCCTTAGTCTATAAGGATTATGATCTGATACAAAGTAGATAATTAAGTATTAAAAAGGGCAAAGATTCACTCATTATTATTATACAGTCCAATGTCCCAGATGGGTGTTAAAATGCAAAGTTCATAACTTGTAGCAGGTACAATTGTGCCTTTGGGCCATGAAGGTGTGAATTTAGGCAGAGATAAATCCATGTTCATATCCCAAATTGCCATCCGGCCTAGCCATATGTCATTCCGTAATACAATACAACCCTTTTCTTGGTTACAGTTTTTTTTTATGCCAAAATTAATTAAACTATGCCATATTAAAATAAAAATTGTCCTTCAGATTTTCATGCCCATGTGATTGTGAGGAATATTGATTTTTCTTTTTTCTACCACAGACAAATTTTTACTTTTTAATTAGCTTATTATGTGAAGTTTGGGCCTAGAAGAGTTCTGTTTCCTTTAGGGTTTATAATTATACAACTCATAAAACACAACAAAACAATCTAATAAATGAAAGAGTGTAATAACCTAAAAGTTTGGCCAAAAGAGTTGATCTGTGGCACCACAAATCCACCATTTAAAACCAGTTCTTTCTCATCAACAGGAATCTTCTTTTCCTCTACCTCAACCCCTGTAAGTTGTAAACCAAAAAAAAAAAAAGGTTGCCTTGTTCATACAAATTTTCACAGATCTAAAAATTTTAGTACAAAAAAGACAATCATCAAAACAAAATCTTGGGATCTATAAATAAATAAAAAAGAAAACTTTAGCAAAACCCACTTGCATAAAGATCAAAATACAAAGAAAATTTAGAAAAATCAAGATTCAAAACAAATTAAAACAGAAAAATTCAGACTAAGAATTAGTGAAAAAAAAAAAAGATTACCAAACTCTTGCCCAACGAGAATAGTCATCCTGAAGCAAGACTGAAACTAAAAAGATTTTGGAAACAGCAAAGAGAATTGTAGAAAGCAGAAAATTTAGAAGAAAAAGCAATGGTGGTGGTGGTGGTTGATGCATTGTAGAAAAAGAAGGTATTTATAATTGGCCGGAAGTCCTTCCCTGAGAATTCGCAGGAACTGAGTCCTTACCTGAAAATCTTTTTATATAACTTTGTTTCTTTATATGTATATATACTTTACTATGGCCTTATACGATATTATCACATAAATTAAAATGTACTTATTATATTTTTATAAGTTACAGCCCCTGAGAGTTGTGTTGCTCTCTGGACCTTGCAATTGAATTTTTGAGCGTGCCAGGTATGTGAGGTATACCAACCTAGGGGATCTGACTTCTTATCGGAGATTTTAGCGTAGGCTAAGGGACCTAAACCTACTAGGTTTATTAAATCAACTGTAAATGACAAAGAGTTGTGTTTAATACTGATTATACCAAAAACAAATAATAAAAGGTAAAAATTTGGAGAAAATGAGAACAGGAAGCTATGGGATCTGTAAGAAAATTAAAGGGTTCCATTGGAAATAAAAAGAAATTGAACTACTATCACTGTTTGATTGCAGATAAACAAAAACAAGATACAGAAAAGGAAATACTGAATTGAAAATCTAAATTGAGTTTCTGTAGAAATTGATTTGTTGTTGTCTGGTTTGATTTGGATTTTGCTGTCTCCTGGATTTTCTTCCAGGAGAGTCTTTTATCCAAGAAGCTGATAACTTCCCTTTTTCAGAAACTGCTCTCTTCCACTACTTCACGTTCCTTGTATTTGAAATTCAAACATCTTATCTCTTTCTGGCAGTTTCCTCAGATAATCAACATGTGCAATTAATTAATTAATTAATTAATTAATCAATTAATTTGGATTATAAGCTTATAAATTGGGTGGACTTTATTATTTTTAAATATTGGTCCAAACAAGTTGGAAACAGCAGGCAGGCTGAGGCAGGCTGATCATAAAGAAACAGAGTCCCAGGCGAGTTGGCAACATTCTCACATTGACAGACGACTCTACTTATCTTTTTGACTTTGTCACGTTTTCTCATTTACTTATTTATTTATTTTAGACTTTAAATATTCGTGAATTTCACCTTTTTTTTTTTTTCTCTTTTATCAAGTTGCTTCGACTTTAGAGATATTCTGCAACAGTTAAACATTTTCAATTAATTTTAGAGTGTAATTTAGTTAAGCTAATTCACGAAATATTCAATGTAATTTAAACATTTTAAATTGATTTAATAATATTAATTGAGTTGAACTCAGGTTCTTCAATTTATTTGAGTTGAGTGATAAATTAATTTAAAATTTTATAATTCTTCACTTAATTGATTGAAAAGGTTAATAGAAATTTGTATGTATTTATTATTTTATTTTAAATATAATCGTATAATTAAATATTTAATCAAATTCAGGAAAATTTAAATATTTTAAACATATTTTGTAATTTTATTACTTGTTCTAATTAACTAAATTTATTTAAGCTGAACATAAATTTTTAAAAAGTTAAATTCAAACCGAGTGAAACTGAATTCAACCAAACTCAAATATAATTACGTTTCAACTTGCCTCAATTACCTCTAACAACAACCAGGTACTAATTCCTATTTAAATAATTTTATGTCAATTTAAAAATATTTAAATATTTATAATTTTTATTTTCTAAATAATTGATGTATTTAAAAAACAATTTGAACTTTTATATCATTTTAATTTATAAATTAAAAAATAAAATAAAAATATCAAAATATTTTTAAAATATATAAAACACACAAATACAAACATACACAAAGTCAAATAGAGAACACATTTTTTCATAAAATAAGAATAACAAATTTAAAGCGCTCAGAATATGTTAAGGCTTATTTAATTAGATGTAATGGGCGTTGTAATGGAATGTGTATTACGTTACATAATTTATTACTATACTTGGTAGAGAAATTTTTTTTATTTCAATGTAATGAAAATTACATGAGTGATCTTCATTACTTTTAAAGTCGTATTTGACAATCTTTAAAAAATCTATGTATTCCTCATTATATGCCCCATTTTTTATTTTAATTTATTTTTTCTTATTTTTTTTACTATTTCTCTTTTTTTTCTTTTTTTTTTATCTTTTTTTTATTTTTATTTTTATTTTTATTTTTATTTTTATTTTTATTTTTATTTTTATTTTTCTCTTTATTTTTTTCTCTTTATTTTTTATCATTCTCCTATTATATGAAAATAGTATAACCAAGTATAAGAATTTAATAATCATTACATTATATTTATTTTAAAACTCATATAACCAAGCATGGTAATGAAATGATAAATATATTTCATTTCATTGCATTCTTAATTCCATTACTTTACTCATTACATTTCATTTCATTACCACCAAAAGATTTTATTTTTGATTTGGTAGTGTGATTATTATTATCATTATTCTGTCATTTACTTTTTTTCCTTTTTGAATTCCAAACGTCTTTATTATAGAAATAAATACCATAAATTTAATAAATAAAAAATATAATCTTTTGGTAAATATATAATTTTAGATCTCTTTTTCTTACATTTGGCATAAAGAATATTCCTTAAGTCTAAATATAATTTAACATAATTTACATTATCCATAAATCTATTTTTTTTTAAAAATCTACATGATGTATTAGTTTTATCAAATTTTTTAGTAGATATTACATGATTTAAAAATTGATGGACTTAATTACTCTTGAAGGTTAATTTTATTTCATTTCTTACATAGTAGGGATGCTCTTTATTTATTTTTTTTTTTTGAAAAGGAGTAGGTATGCTCTTTATCGTATAAAAGATATTATAAATTTGTATTATAACGATAAAAGGTATTATAAATTTGTATTGCCGATAATATTTTTCTTTTATTGAGAATATGTATGCTTTTTATTTAGATATATAATTTATTCATATACTGATATAGAATTATTACTCTTTTATGACAATATATAATAATCCTGCTATACATACATATTGTCTATAAATGACAGTTCGTGCTGAATAGGAAGTGCTATAATTGTTAAGTACGTAGGGGTGATAGAAATGAAATTTGACTCAAGTGCTAAAAGATGCAAAGTTGAGGTCTTGAGAATCAAAAGTTGCAATTTATGTCCTAAAGACCAAAACAATTTTTTAGTATGATACCATCAATCAACCACAATAGAATAAAAACAAATATCATTTTTTATTTGACAAACTTTTTTCTTTTGAAAAGGATACAAAATTTTATTAATAAAAAGATTAAATAATTTAAATATTACTAAATTATATAATGAAAATAATTTTTTAATTCAAATAAAATTTTAATTTTATAAATTTTTAAAAAATAACATTTAGATTTTGTATCTCAAAATACCATTAAAAAATAATCACTATAAAATTAATAAAATTAAAACGGTATAAGTTTTGATTTTGTTTTTTGTTTCAATAATAACAAATCTAACATATTAATACTATGTATGTTAAAAGAAAATTAAGGAAGTTGTACTTCAGCAATTGTACTTGTACATGTGAGTAGAATTTTTTAATCATTATAATTTAATGCTTAAATTTTCATTTTAGCATGATTATGTTTTTGACATTTTTTTTTAGAAAAAAAATATTTTTGAGTTATGAGATATTTTTCATGGTCATAAATATATTGTAAAACGATATATAAGGGTCCTACATTTGATCATATCTTTACAGTCATGACTGAGTCAGCGTTGGCTGGACAGCACAATCTGAATAAACCACGTGTCGTAATCAGTGGGGTCCAATGACGTGGCACCAAGTCAAGAGGACAGCGATGTTTGTCTTTAGCATCCTGTTACTATTTCCACTCCGAAATCAACTGATGCCAAACCACATTCTCTGCTTTGTTTTATGGAGATTAGAGGTGTTCACGCCCTCCGAAATGGCTGAACTGAAAACTGGATCGACACTATTTAGTTCGGTTTAATTTATATTTTTAGAAATTTTGAACTGAATTAAACTGAAATTTGGTTTGATTTGGTTCGATTTTATATAAAAAAAATGTAAGTTAACTGAAATAACTGATTATTTATTTATTTTTTATTTTTATATTTCGAAATATTTTTTAAAAATATATACAAATTTAATATAAATATATAAATAGGTTGGTTCGGTCGGTTTATGTTTAATGTTAGTTCTATATAAACAAGTTGAAAAAATATGAAACAAGTTGAAAAAAA
>CATIWO010232231.1:0-14246 GCA_949673435.1 Macaranga tanarius | reverse complement strand
CCTATTAACTAATATCAAATTGTTTGATATAGTTAGTGGAGTTTGTAGAGAGAGCTAAGTTACAACTTCATTTGCACAATTGGGAGAGAGAAATTGATATCAACATTAGAGAGAAAAGGTGTAGAGAGAGTCTTCTTCATCATCTTCTTCTAAGAGTTCTTGATATCTATCAAACACAAGAGTTATGTTCTTTCTTCTTAGTCCATCATCTTCAAGGGTTGCTTGATTGTCTTACACATCCTTGCTTGGTGGATGTTCTTGCAAGCTCTTTGGGTCAACAAAGGAGAGGCTTGTGGCTTAAACAACACCATCCTTGGAGGTCTTCCTTGCCAACCTTGTGTTTCAAGCTAGAGGCTTCACATTTGGGGAGCTCAAGATTGTAGATTACCATCAACCAAAGCATTTCGAGCGTGCTACCAACTAAGGAGTATGTAAGTGTTACAATGTCTCTTAGTTGTTAGGTCTTCATCTTGAAAGCATGACTTGGTTGCTATGTTATTGGTATATTATTCATTATGCATGTTTAGCTATGTAAGAGTGCATGTGATATGATCTATGGGAATGAAAGTGTTTTGTGTTAAATGCAAATGTTGCATGCAATGAAAATTTTTAAATTCCGCATTTTCATTGTTCCTCTACACACACTTTCCTTCAAAATCATGTAGGTAGTTATAGGAGAAATGAAGTTCATTGTTTTAAGTGTAATGAGATTGGGCATTATACTCGTGAGTATACAAAGGATATATTGGGGGAGCAATTTATGCAAGGATCAAATGCTCCTAGAAATAGAAGAGCTAGTAGACCTCCAAACCCAGTAAAATCAACTATTGTGCGTAATGAAGCAAATAGAGCTCCATGAGCTCAAGAGAGGCATGTTGAACAGGTAATTGTAATAAAGAATGTACATCAAGTGAGAATTTATATAGTGACAGAGTGTGATTCTGAGAATATACCAGATGTGATAATGGGTATGACTTATATTTCTAATAAGTTAGCTCGTATATTGATTAACCCTGGTGCTACATTCTCATTTATATCATCTATATTTGTTATGCACAATAAACTTAAGTCGTGTGATAGGAGCGGACCTATAGTTGTAAGTATACCAATGGGGATGAGTGTGATTTGTAAAACAATTATTAAGTATGTTTTGGTAAGGATATGAGAAGATGAAATAAAATAGAATTTCATACCCTTGCCGATTAATGAGTTCGATGTTATATTGGGTATAGACGATTTAAGTCGATATCGAGCAAATAAGAATTATTATGAAAGGCAAGTAGTGTTTGAGAAAGAAGATGGAGAAAACATATATTTTTTGAGGGAAGGTAAAAAGGTGCCTACTAAGATTATTTCTGCTATGACAGCTATGAAGTATCTTAGGAAAGGGTGTGAAATTTATTTAGCTTCTATAATTGATAAAAGAAAGGAAGGAGTATTATTACAGAATGAGTCTATGGTAAATGAATTTGAAGATGTATTTTCAGAGGATTTACTAGGTTTGCCATTTGAGAGAGAAATTAAGTTCAAAATTGAACTTTTACCAGGAACAACACCTATATCACAAGCACCGTATAAGATGGCTCCGGCTAAACTGAGGGAGTTAAAATTACAACTACAAGAGTTATTGGATAAAGGATTTATCCGACCTAGTTTCTCTCCATAGGGTGCACCTGTGCTGTTTGTAAAGAAAAAGGATGAATTGTTGCAGTTATGCATCGATTATAAATAGTTAAATACGGTTACAGTTAGGAATAAATACCCTCTGCCTAGGATAAAAAATTTGTTTAATCAGCTGCAAGGAGCAGTAGTATTTTCAAAGATAGATTTAAGGTTTGGTTATCACTAATTGAGAATTAAGGAGTCGGATGTTCGTAAGACTCCTTTTAGAATGAGATATAGACATTATAAATTCCTGGTGATGCTATTTGGGCTGACGAATATGCCAGCAGCATTTATGGATTTAATGCATCGAGTTTTCAAACCATATTTAGATCAGTTTGTGATTGTGTTCATTGATGATATTCTAGTGTATTTTAAGTCAATGGAGGAACATAAGGATCATTTGAGAACAGTGTTGGAAATTTTGAAGGATAAGCAGTTATATACAAAGTTTAGGAAATGTGAATTTTGGTTAGATAAGGTTGTATTTCTAGGACACGTGATATCCACAAAAGGGGTATACATTGATCCTAATAAAATTACTATTATAGTGAATTGGGAAGCACTTAAGAATGTGACAGAAGTTCGGAGTTTCTTAGGATTGGCGAGTTATTACAAAAGGTTTGTGAAATATTTCTCAATTATTGCATCACCATTGATGAAATTATTGAGAAAGAATGTGAATTTTGATTGGACTCCTAAGTGTTAGCAGAGTTTTAAAATTTTGAAAGAAAAGTTGATTACTACACTTATGTTATCCTTGCCTATTAGAGGAGGCAAATATATGGTATATAGTGATGCTTTAAGACAAGAACTTGGTTGTGTGTTGATGCAAGATGGTAAGGTAATTGCCAATGCATTACGGCAACTAAGACTACACAAGCAGAACTATCCTACACATGATTTAAAATTGGTAGCAGTGGTCTTTGCATTGAAGATATGGAGGCATTATCTCTATGGGATAACATGCCAAATCTTCAAAGACTATAAGAGTTTAATGTATATATTAAGTCAGAAGGAATTGAATTTAAGACAAAGGCGATGGGTGCAATTGTTAAAGGATTATGATTGTATAATTAAATATCACCCTAGTAAGGCCAATGTAGTGGCAAATGTGCTTAGTCAAAAATTGATTAGGAATCTATACTACATTCATGCAGTAAGAATGCCATTATTAGTGGAGTTAAGGGGATTAAGTATTGATTTTAGCCTAAATACTTCAGGAGGTATATTGGCTACTTTGAAAGTAAGACCAATATTGATGGAAAGGATAGTGCAAGAATAAAAGACTGATGCTGAAGTAGAAAAGTTGTATGAGGACATTAAGAATGGAAGAAATAAGGATATAACTTATGATAATGATGAAGTGTTGAGGATGGGAAAAAGAATATTTGTGTCGAATGTGGGTGAATTAAGAAGAGAAATTCTAAAGGAAGCATATTATTTTACTTATACAATGCATCCAGGTAGCACAAAAATATGGAAAGGAATAAAGAAAGACATAGCAAATTATATTTACAAATGCTTAACTTGTCAGAAAATTAAGGCTGAGCATAGGCATCCAGCTGGTTTGTTGTAAACTTTGCCAATACTAAAATGAAAATGGGAACATATTTATAGTATGCAAAATAACATAGTTATTTATGATCATTTTATTACTTTTTATTTATTTTGTATTTTCTTTTTAATTAATTATTGCATTTTTATTGTTATTTTTGTGATTTGATGTTGGTTATGTGTTTTATAGGTCATTTTAGGCTAATATCATACTTAAAGTTGCATTGGAGTGCATTGGAATGAAGAATGGTGCTGATGTGTGTAAAATCTGCAAGTGTACAGAATCATATCAAGTAGTAAATAAGATATCGTCCCACAGAGATTGTGAATTGAGTACTGAAATAGTCACTATGTTTGATTGTTTAGACAACGAAATAGAGTTTAGATTCTTTTAAAAACTAAAACATTACCAAACAAAAATAAAATTCAAATTCAAACAAATATTACAAGTTAGGGTTCTTATTCTCAATTAGACTATTTCAAAGGATTAATTAACTAATTAGGTTTAACTATTTCTAATTTATTTTGAAGGGATCTTAGAAACTATAGATTTTTCTCTCGGATAAACCTATAATTAATTGGAGATTAATTAACACTAAGTTCACTAGCTCTCACCAACTTAATGCCTTTTAATTCCAATTTTAAATACAACCTTTAATTAATATTAATCTACTTAATTGTCTCTCAACTAACTAAGCAATCAATAGGTTATTGCCTATTCCTACAGAACTTATCTCTCGATTAAGTTTATAGTATTAATTCAATTCTAGGGTGAACAGTCCTAAAATGACATTAAGCACAATAACAACTAATGAATTAGATCTAGCAACCTAACATAAATCATAATAAGCACATGGTCAATTTAGAATAAGGACCTTAAAAATGATCTAGCTACTCATGTGAAAAGTAAAAGAAAATAAACAAGAATTGAAAACCATTATGAACATAATAACAATTAAATAAAAGAGTAATACAAGAAAAACCCCCTTCCAAATGATATAAGGAAGCCTTTCTCTTCTAACTTCAAGCCAAGTATCTCCTCTACTAAGCAAAATAAAATGAAAATGTAATCTGAAAAACCAGAAGAGTAGAGAACCAAAAACTAGAACTAAAAACTAAAACTAAAAACCCTAATGAAAAACAAATGGTTCTATTTAAAGGACCTAGTTTCCTAATAAAAAAGGTCATTTAAACTCTCCCAAACTCTATCTAAATATAGGCTTAAAAGATGAGCTTGTATTTATACAAACTCCAACTTAAAATGCACTTTTGATAGGCTACCACATCATCATGCATGGGTACGCAATAATTAGACACGTCCATACATCAAAATAACTCTAAAATCTTAGAATCAGGCATGGCCGTGCACATGGGCATGTGACTGGCAGATGGGCGTGCGTATGGGCATATGTTCTGTGACTGTCTCTTCTTCAATTCAGGCATGGGCAAGTGCATAGGCATGCCACTCCACACATGGGCGTGCGCATAGCCATGTGCCCTGATGCGAGGATAACTTCCAACTTTAAGCTTCAATCTTATCTTTATCTTCAAGCATTATCTCCATCTTCTCCCAAATACATCATATAACCACTAACTAAACAAAAATTACTTATTTAACATAAAAGCACATGAATTAAAATAAATTAACGAAACTAACTAAATTAACTAAAAACTAACTAAACAATACACTTCTAAACTTAATATGCAATAAAATAGAGTGCACAACACATGCATATTTCATACTCATCAAATTCCCCCATACTTAAGCCTTTACTTGTCCTCAAGCAAAAACAAGAGAACAACCTATTTATACAAAGAACCAACATCATGAGTAGTTTTTAACTTGAGGAACCATCCTAATCTCCCCTTAATACAAAGTTTAAAACTTGAAAATCAAAGCAATAACTCATAACTAAGAACATAATAATTACCAAGTGAAAAGCAAACTACCTCGTTGAATTCATAAAAAAGCATGGTTAACAACCAAGAAAAATGAAAGTAAGCATGGAACACTAACACTGAAATAGTTATTTTATTAATAACACTTAAAAGGTACATAATTTATTCCTTAGAATTTCCCTCTTATAGTATCCCCTACCTTTCCATATTACTCAATGTGGATACCTCAATAAAGTCATTTGGATACTCATACCCTTTATAGAGTATTGGAGTATATGCACGAGTGTGTTTTATGCTCCATCTCGCTTAAGGAACTTATTTATTTACTTATTTATTTTTTTATTAAGTGCCTATTCACATATGAACTACATGAAATATTTAAATTTCTACAAATACCTTTCTCAACTATCAATCATACTATTTCAATCACTCAATAAAGGAGTAGGCATTAAGTTCATTAAAATTAAAATTCTTAATCATAAGTTATTCCTCTAACTTAACAATCCCACCAATAATTAAAAGGAGATTAACACACTTACTCAAGAAAAACACACCTAATGATACTAACTCTCAGCACAAATAGGCTCAAAAACTTAAATGAAGGGTCTTTTATTCATGCAATAGCAAACTAAAATGCAAAACACAAAATAAAAATAGAAAAATAAAGGGGAAAGAAAACTCCCCTAGTCAGATGCATTTGAAGATGAAGTCTCTGGAACTATGATCTCAACATATGGTTCCATTGATGCCTTAGTTCCTTTGCTTTGAGAGATCAATTATTTCAGTTTTTTTACTTTAGCCATCAGATTTTCCATCCTTGCATCTCGTAAGGTCTCATAAACTTCAAATTTAGTGATCACATCCATCATCATATGACCAAGCCTTTGATCAGTTCGATTTGACATATCCTCCATCTTCTTTTCGATTCTCTCAATACTTTCCTCAAATCTCTTCTTTGCTGCTGCTCTATTCTTTTTCTTTGCTTTGGCTTTACCATCCTTCTTATTCACCCTTGCATTATTGTGAGCTAATTGAGGTTTGACATCTTCTTCTTCCTTTTCACTGATGTTATCAAAATTCTCTACCACCTTAGGTAGAGGAACATTTCCATGTCTCAAGGCAGTTTAATGTAGCTGATAGCATCTTCTATTGTCTACCTCCTCTAGCCTTCCGAAGTTTGTGATAATCTCAGATCTGACCAGAAAATCCTCATCAAAGATCTCGCGTTCCAATGGTGCAAAAAGGGTGAGTTTTCTTGGTACAAAGTGTATGGCCAGACCCATGATAATGTGGCCAATAGACATCAATAATTTTCATCCCTGCACAACACGCCACATAAAACGAAATACAAGATATGCACTATTCACCCTATGGTTAATAGCCATGCACCACATTAATAATAATTCATCAGGTATAACCTTAGTGCTCATTCCTACCACAGATGGTATGTGCTATGAATTTATACATCAGTAAATATGAATGACTATCAATTAGACCACTAACCATAGTATCTCTATGACTTATTCTATCCCCTTTAGTAATTTCAGTCTAAAATCCAATCATATCAAATTCGGGAGGAGGGTGACAAATACGCCCTTCAGAAAAATTAAAAATTTCAGTCATGAGATCATAATCAAACTTATATTCTTTTCTAAAGAATCGACATGCAAAAATTCTCTGCTCTTCATCTTTGATTTTTAAAGTAGTGTAAAATTCAATGGTCAATTCAAGAAACATATCATACTTGACTGTTTTCAACTTAAACCAGCCTAGCCTTTTGTACAAAACATTCACAAAATCATGCATTCCAATATCTTTTAAGAGTTGATCATCAAAGTATTTATGCATGCATATGTTTCTTTTGCTAAGACAACAGAATCTTTTACCTTCTTCATCCGAAAGAATAGAGAGGAAAGCATCATACTTATCTTTGAGATCCGTCAGCTTAGGTCTTATCTCCATTGGTGCCTTTCCTTTTGCATTGAATCTTCAGCTATTGCTAGACATGCTATTTGAACTCATTAGGTAGCAGGAAAAAGAATTACGGAGATTAAAAATGCAAAGAATTTAATTAAAAGAAAAGTGTAGAGACTGTAGAAGTTCTGAAAATTGAAACAATCCTATGCCTATAAATAGAAGAATAAAATTAGAGTTTTACGAGGACTATACAACTCATCTCCTAATCCTATGTGAAAAGATAAATTTTATTGAAACATAAAAACTAACTATCCTAATAGAAAAAAGACATGTAAATTAAAATCCTAAAAATCAAAAACACTTAAAATAATCCTAAAAATAAATGGAAAATAGCAAAATTAAATTGAAAAATTTTATTTTTCCTCCCCCACACTTAAAATTTGCAATGTCCGTATTCCATGAAAAGTAGGAAAAATTCAGGTATGCCTAAGTGCAGGTCGCACGCCCGTGCGTATGGGCATGCCTGAATTGTGCCTGGCAGTATTACGTATGGGCGTGCTTGAATTGTGCCTAACGCAATAAGCACACGCATGCCTGTTTCGGTACAAAACAGGGCAGGTTGACACGCCCATGCACATGGGCGTGCCTAATACCTCTAAATGAGAAAAATTTGCAAAAATTAAGTATGAAAGCATTGGAATTGAAACAAAAACATATTTAACATATTGAGTTGATCAACATTACACAATTACACCAATAACTAAATCACAAAACATACATTAAATGTAAACAAAATACAAGACAAAATAAATAACCTAACACATGGCACTTGACTACTCTTCTTCAAGGCTTCAATTATTTTGCCCTGGGTCTTATAGAGGATAGGGAGGTGGATAGAAGTTTTATGATTGGAAATAAGCCATCAACTTATGATTTATCATATTGATGTCTTGACGCATATTAGTAATGTTGGTGTTCATACCATGTTCCAATGAAGTGAGCTCGCCAACATTTGAATCAATCACTCCAACTTGCAACTCTAAATCATCCATTCTTCAGATCACATCATATATGTTGGCACTTTCCTCCTTTTCTTCTATTTCTTGTGGTGGTGGATCATGAACAAGATTGTAATATCTGGGTCCCTCCCTTGTAACCATACCAATTGCTTCCATCATCGGAAGATCAATCAATAAAGGTCCCTTAAGCTTTTGAAATGGAATATTGTTAACATCGAACCCAATATAACATGCAATGTTAGTGATCAATCCACCAACCTTATTGCCCCCGTCGACTTAGTAGCTACATCCTTCATTTTGAGTGCTATTGCATGACAAATATCCAACTGTATATTGTTACACATGCAATACAACAAATTTAGATTGGTTGTAGTTACCACCGAATCACCATCCTTCCTAGGGAATAAAGAATGAGCCATCAACCTATGTAGATATTTGAGAGCCGGTGATTGAATTTGGGATTCCTTCGCCGCCCTAGCTTCATAAGAGACCTCCCTTTGGCCGGTTATCTCTCTCCAAAATGCATCCATATTAAATTGGACCGTGGCATTTTAATTTGGTGGGAAATTATGTGCATCATTCAACTCAAATAAACCCATGGTATGTTCTATGTTTCCCAATCGAAATGTCATAAGCAAAGCTTGTTCATCAAAATGAAATGAGGATAAGAATTCACAAGTGAGTCTAACATAGGCTGGGTATTATAACAATACATATGCTTCCCACCCCATCCTAGTGATATACGTATTCACTTCCTCAAACAAGCCTACCTCTCTCAAAGCATGAGCACTCATATACTTATTAAGAATAAATTTTCTAGAGAGCAATTGTTCATACTTCTTCTTTTACCCTTCATGCCCAAATTCAATTTGAGTAGGATAGGGTCTTACCATTAAATCTTCATTAACTCCACCTAGATTAGAAAAACTTCCTCCCCTTTCCCTTTTAGACCTTGGCTTCACTTTCTTTGTAGCATATGTCTTCTTTCATGGTTCTCTTTCCATGATTGAGTGATGGATGAAGAACGTTGCTTGAGAGAGAAAATTTTAGCTAGAAAGAAGGAATTTGTGTAGAGAATGAAGAACTGGGAAGAGAAGAGAAGAAGGTTGTGTTTATATAGAGGAAAGTGAAGATAAAAAATGAATAAAAATAGGTAATTGAAGAATTAGGAATGTAAAAAGTAGTCAAAGTTGGAGATTTCAATGTATTGAAAGTAGAAAGTGTTAGGAAATTAGGAGAATTGAAGAACCCTAGATATTAGAAAGTGGAGGATGTTGGGAAAATGAGAAGGTTTATGGGAAATTGAAAAATTTTGAAGATGGGCACATTTTTTTAAAGGCATCCATATGGATTTTTTCAAAAATCCCTACAGTACACATGCCCATGTACATAGGCGTGTGCCTAGGTATGTTAATTTTATGCAGGAAGGCACGGGCATGTGCACGCCCATGCCTACCTTACTTCTGAACCACTATACTGCACGGTCATGTCCATGGTCGTGCCTGATTTAACCATGATTTGGTATGTCCATGTGCATGGTCATGTCAAACCAGAAAAATTTTACTCTAAGCTTCCGAATTGGGTTGCATGACTATGCAACAAAGTGTACAAACTATTTATTTGATCTAAACAAGAAAAATTCAAGAATTTAAGCACACATCATGTAATCAATCCACTTAATTCCCACATCAATAGACACTTACAAAACATCTTTAAGCGCTCCTCCACTTCTTTAAATCCTTATCTTGCTAAAGCTTATTCTCTTCATTCCTACAAAATACAAAGAAAACTTTAAACTCAAAACACACAACTAGAATTAGAACAAAGAAAATAAATGTAAAAAGAAAAAGAAAAATAAAAGCTTGGTTAAGCTCCCAAGAAGTGCCCTTTTAGGTCTATGAGCTTAGACCATCATGATTTTTAGAATGTTGAGTCAACCAAAAAGGCCAGTTGGCGAGGGTTCTCCAATTTGCCTCCATGGTAGATTTTTAGTATGTGCCCATTGACTTTGAACTTTTCTCCTTGAGTGTTGTAAACTTCTACAGCTCCATAGGGGTAGACATAGCTCACTACAAATGGTTCCGACCATCTACTCTTGGGCTTCCCTGGAAATAATCTAAGTCTAGAGTTGAATAGCAATACTTGGTCTCCTTTTTGAAAACTCTTTATCTTAACCTTGGCATCATACCCTTTTTTTGTATGTTCTTTGTAAATTCTGGAGTTTTCATATGCCAACTCTCTTATCTCCTCTAATTCACTCAATTGTAAAAGCCTCTTTTCCGTGACTTTCTTGCAATCATAATTCAAAGCCTTGATTGCCCAGTAAGCCTTATGCTCAATTTCAACAGGAAGATGATATGCTTTTCTATACACCAACTTATATGGAGACATTCTAATAGGAGTCTTGTAAGCTGTACGATATGCCCACAAAGCATTATCCAACTTCCTTGCCCATTCTTTTCTCGACTTGCTTACTGTTCTTTCAAGAATCCTCTTCAAGTTTCTATTGCTTACTTCTACTTGTCCACTTATTTGAGGATGGTATGGAGTGGCTATCTTGTGTTTAACCCCATAACGAGCTAGCAATGCTTTTATGTTTCTATTATAGAAATGTGTTCCACCATCACTTATGATAGCTCGAGGCATTCCAAACCTAGCAAAGAGTTTGCTTAAGAATTTACAAACTATTCTTGCATCATTTACTACACAAGCTTGAGCTTCCACCCATTTAGATACATAATCTACACAAACAAGTATGTACTTATTTCTATCTGATACAGGAAATGGCCCCATGAAATCTATGCCCCATATATCAAATATTTCTACTTTAAGAATTCTTGATTGGAGCATTTCATCCTTCTTTGAAATATTGCCACTCCTTTGACATGCATCATAACTGAGTACACACTTTCTAGCATCATGAAAAAGAGTAGGCCAATAAAACCCTGCTTTAAGAAGTTTTACAGCAGTTTTTTTATGGACCAAAATGACCACCACTAACCATTCCGTGATAATGCTGTAAAATTGAGCTAGTTTCTTCATCTCCTACACATTTTCTTATCAAACCATTATTGCATAGCTTCCAGAGATTTGGATCGTCCCACAGATAATACTTGGAATTATAAATGACCTTCTTCCTCTGTTGACTATTAAATTCTTCCAAAAATTTTCTATTGGATACAAAGTTAGCGATATCTGCAAATCATAGTGCATTTAAACTTTGGATTGCTAACAACATCTCATTTGGGAATAGCTCCTGGATAGGTTCTTTCTCCTCATTGTCTTCTTGCTCTAGCTCCAATCTTGAGAGATGATCAGCTACTACATTCTCTAATCCCTTATTGTCATTAATTTCAATGTCGAACTCTTATAAAAGCAGCACCTATTGTATGATCCTTAGCTTTGAATCCTTATTGTTCAAAAGGTATTTCAATGCAGCATGATCTGTATACATAATAACTTTCAAACCAAGTAAGTAAGATCAAAATTTATCAAAAGTAAAAATTACTACTAGCATCTCCTTCTCGGTTATGGCACAATTGAGTTGTGCATCATTCAAGGTTCAGCTTGTATAATAGATGACATGAAGTTTATTCTCCTTCCTTTGGCCTAGTACAACTCCTATTGCATGGTCACTTGCATCGCACATCAATTCGAATGGAAGATTTCAGTCGGGTGATACAACTATAGGGGCTGATATCAATGTTTCTTTCAACCTATCAAAAGCCGATTTACAATCATTAGTAAAGTTAAAAGAATAATCTTTCTCAAATAATTTACAAAGAGGTTTAGAGATTTTCAAAAAATTCTAGATAAACTGCCGATAGAATCCTACATGGCCTAGGAAACTCCAAATTCCTTTGACGTTTGTGGGGTATTGAAGCTTTTCAATGGTCTTCACTTTTGCTTTGTCCACTTCAATACCTTGTGCTAAAATTTTATGCCCAAGGACAATTCCTTCTTTCACCATAAAATGACATTTCTCCCAATTTAGTACCAAATTTGTCTCTTCACACCTTGTAAGGACTTGCTCCAAATTCTCCAAACATCCTTCAAATGAGCTTCCATAGATAGAGAAGTCATCCATGAACACATCTATAATTTCTTCTACCAAATCTGAGAATATGGCCATCATGCACCTTTGGAAGGTTGTCGGAGCATTACACAATCCAAATGGCATCCTTCTATAAGCAAATGTGCTATAAGAATATGTGAATGTCATTTTCTCTTGATCTTCTAGAGCAATTGCTATCTGGTTGTAGCCCGAATAACCATATAGGAAATAGTAGAAGGCATGTCCTACTATCCTCTCCAACATCTTATCAATAAATGGTAGTGAAAAGTGATCCTTCCTAGTATCCAAATTTAGCTTCCTGTAGTCAATGCACACTCTCCATTCAGTCACTACTCTTGTAGAGATCTGCTTCCCATCTTCATTTTCCACCACAGTCATTCCTTCTTTTTTTGGTACACACTGGATAGGACTTACCCATGAACTGTCTGAGATTAGGTAAATAATCCCTGCATCTAATAGCTTGACCACCTCTTTCTTCACTACTTCTTGCATGTTTGAATTTAGCCTCTTTTTCCTTTCAATGGTTAGCTTATATTCGTCTTCCATTAGAATTTTGTGCATGCAATAAGATGGACTTATCCTTTTTATATCTAAAATTTGCCAACCAATTGCTTTTATTCTCCTCTTGAGCATCCTTACAAGTAAGTCTTCTTGGTTTGGGGTGAGCTAAAAGGATACAATCATAGGTAAAGTTTGGTTTTCTCCAAGAAAGGTGTACCTTAAATGTTGAGGTAGAGGTTTCAAATCTACATTTGGTGGTTTTATGCTTGATAGTGGTGTAGGTTCAGTGTTAAGTAATTGAATTTGGGAAAAATGAGTTTGGTGTTTAAGGTAATCTTCATCTTAGGGGGTTTGTACCTACATACACTTCTCAATATACTCCAATTTATCACACTTTGCCAACTTTCTTCATTGGACTTCAATCACACATTCATCCAAAACATCAACTCTAAAGCACAAATCACTATCAGAAAAAATATTTCATACCTTGATAGATGTTAAACTTACAACTTTCCTCACCTACTCTTAGAGTAAAAGTTCCATCATAAACGTCAATGATTGCCTTAGCAGTATAGAGGAAAGGCATACCAAGGATCAATGGAACGTCTTCATCTTCCTCAAAGTCCAGGACAATAAAGTCTATTAAAAAAATGAATTTTCTGGCTCTTATTAGCACATCTTCCACTATTCCTTCTGGTTCCTTCACTGTCCTATCTGCCAGTTGTAGATGAATGTTTGTTGGTCTTACTTCTTTAAGTCCCAATTTCCTATAAACAGACAAAGGCATAAGATTAATAGAAGCACCTGAATTACACAAAGATTTTTGAAATGATAAATTCCCAATAAAACATGGAATAGTAAGACTCCCTGGTTACTTTCTTTTTAAAGAAAGTTTATTTGAGATGACTGTACTACACTCCTTTGTAAGTATGACTGTCTCAAACTCCTACAACTTCTTTTTGTTGAAAATTAGTTCTTTTAAGAACTTAGTATACTTTGGCATTTGAGCTAGACATTCCATTAAAGGAATATTTATATGGAGTGTCTTAAATCTTTCTAAGAATGTTTCAAACTACTAGTCATGCTCCTTTTTCTTTAACCTTTGTGAATATGGTACTAGAGGTTCATAAGGTTGAATTGGTGGTGCTTTTGGCTTAGCTTTGTTTTCCTCCTTCACTTCTGATTCTTTTGGTGTCTTAACTCTTTCATCATCCTGTTCTTTCTCTCCTTTATTTTTTTTTTCTTCATACTCCGCTGTTGCCTTAGGGGTTTGGATCTCTGTACCACTTCTCAAGGTGATAGCCTTTACTTGCTCTTTTAGATTTTTCTCCATATTGCTCGGTAATATACCTTGATTCTTTGTTGATAAGGAATTTGCTAGCTACCCCATTTGCACTTCTAGATTGTGAATAGAAGAGGAATGATTTCAAATCATTTGCTCCATCCTCTTTTGAGCTTCATCTTGCTGGCTCATCTTTAATGATATCACATCCATGAATTTCTCCATCTTGCTCTCCATTGACGTTCTAGAGGATGAACCTTTATCTTGGTGAAATTAAGGTTGAGGTTGAGGTTGTTGTGCATTCTGACCTCTAAATCCCGGTGGTGCTTGTGGT
>CATIWO010232167.1:0-10237 GCA_949673435.1 Macaranga tanarius | reverse complement strand
ACTTTTATCGTTAGGTTCTTATGAAAAAGCCTAGTGTGCAATGGATGAGTTATGATCTATGATTGTGTTATGGAATGTTGATGATGGTATGGATATGCTACAAGTGAATTATTAATTTAATACCATGTAAGATTAATTTATGCATTATGAGTATGAATGTCTATGATAAACAGTTGAGGAATAAAGAGATTCCAATAGAAAAGATGAAATGAAATCACCATTTACCTAAAGAAGCAAAATGGTGGGTAGAAGAGTAAATGAAGCAAAAATATCCATGCTTGCTCTTTGTAGGTAATGAGTAGTAAATTTTGGAGATAAAATTTTTATTAAGGAGGGGAGAATTATACACCCACCCTTTAGTGTACTTATTTCTGAGATATACATTACAATTTATACATAGTAGAGTAGTGGGCTTAATTTAAGATGGGTATGTTGTAGAGAAGGACTCAATTGTAAGGAAAGTTGGGATTAAATTGTCATAATAGAAAATTGTAGGTTAGTAGGTAATAATCCTAGTTTATTAAGGAGTTAAGATATTATTGTGAAGATATTTGTATATAATTATCTAAATAATTATTTAATTTCTTTATTAATAAGATATGTTATAATTATTCATTAAATGGAGAGGGACACCTTGGTGTATACTTAGTGAATTGTGATTAGTGGTGTTTATGTGTGTGTGTATGTGTGTTTGTATGTGTAAAGAATTAGGTTGCAAGAAAAAGAGGGAATTCTTGATAGCTTTGGGAGATTTAGATTATTCTCTACATATCTAATAATCATTTTAAGGAGTTTTAGAAGATCTATTAGCTATTTGAGCATCAATTTGATAAGTTATATATTTTATTTTAGTTAATTGGAGTTAGGTTTTGATGTTGTGAAATTCGGGTTCTATTTTTCATGTGCATTAGTCTTATTGTTTTGATCATAACTTGAGTTGCAAATCTCTGATTTAGCATAGTTGGACTCTCTGAACACTTCAGATAGTCCTCTACAATTTCTATGTTTTGATTTTGGACTGATTTTGATGTTAACAGGGTCAAATAAGGCTAGATAGTTTATTCCTCATGCGGATTCCCTATTCTATCCGACTTGCTTCAAAAATTCATAATTAATTCTTTACATGTGTAAATAGTGTGATTTTAGTTGAGAATGAAAGTAGACTTGTATATTTAGAGTCTGTATGAATTTGGTGATTTTAAGATGAGTCTATAATTTTTAAGAGTATCATGAACTTCATGCGTTAAATATGTCAGTAGTAGTATATAGGCTGGATTGTGAATTTTCTTATGTGTCGGTTATATGGTGATATCTAGAGTTTTAGAACTCCAAATTGAGCAAGGTTAGCTGATTTAGAAACTTCAGAGAGTCTCCTACAATTTTGTATTTTAATATTGAGATAAATAGTTGTTAAGATGGCTTGGCAGAGCTTAACATTTTCTTACTCTTGCTATCATCTCTGTTTTACCTAATTTGAATTGAAATCTCATAATTAATTTCACACATGTCCGAATTGAGAAATTCTAATTGAAATTGTTAGTAGACTCATATTACTAGCTTCAGTATTATTTTCATAGTCATTGGACTTATGTGTGAATTATTTGAATACACTGAATCTTAAGCATGGGGTTGCACCTAATTGCATTTGAGTGCAAGTGTTAGATTAGCTATGTGAGATTGATAGATGATTGCATATAGGAGTTAATAGAGATAGAGGGGACCCTACTCAATCAGAGAAGATTTTCTTCTTGAAGGAGTTGAAAGTTTGGAGGTAAGTGATTATTAATATAATGGCTATACATATATTGATTTTTATGTAAATATTGTTGTTTGACTATGTTTGGTTTATATAATCCCATTGATGTGGTAAGAAGTATGATATGTTAATATTAAGACTTGTGATGGAATTCGAATGATGCCTAAATATATGAATTGTGTTACTATATGAAATATGCAAGTCGTTTAATGTGACAAGAAATTATGTATATGTATATTGCTGCGAGAATGGTTAATGGTGAGTCACTATATTGATTGGAAATGATGTCGATTGGTTGTGTGACCATCGATTGTGAAAAATGTGATGATGTCGATTGGCTGTGTGATCATCGACTGTGAAAAATATGATGTTATCGATTAGCTGTGTGACCATCGATTATGAAAAATGTGATGATGTCGATTGGTTGTATGACCATCGACTGTGAAAAATATGATGATATCGATAGGCTGTATGACCATCGACTGTGAAAAATATGATGATGTCGATTGGTTGTGTGACCATCGGTTGTGAAAATTGTGATGATGTCGATTGGCTGTGTGACCATCAACTGTGAAAAATGTGACGATGTCGATTGGCTGTGTGACCATCGACTGAGAAAAATGTGATGATGTCAATTGGCTGTGTGACCATCGACTGTGAAAAATGTGATAATATCAATTGGCTGTGTGACCGTCGACTGTGAAAAATGTGATGATGCCGATTAGTTGTGTGACCATTGACTCTGAGAAATATGAATATGTTGATTGGCTGTGTGACCATCGACTATGAGAAATATGATTATGTCGATTGACTGTGTGACCATCGACAATGTGTAAGGTTGGTTATATTGACTGGCTAAATAACCGTCAATAATGTGAAATGTTAATATTAAGTCGATTACCTAAGTGTCCATCGACAAGACTAAATGAAATATTTTGAAATGTGAGGATCATGGTTGTGTATTGATATTTATTTATATATATATGCACATGTATGGACTATCAAATGTTAGGTTACAAATGGTGATATTGTTTAATGACATGGTCGAGGATTTAATGGAATATTGTGATTTATTGTATATGTTGCACTAACAATTGAGTATTGATGATATTGAATTGTACATGTAAATTATTAGAATGCATGTGAATGCTCTATTAGGTTGTGACATGGGCGTGTCAAATAAGAAATTTTGACTGAAAATAGACACTGGCGCTTGCCAGTTTGGTATTTGGCAGAAAACTAGATGTGTAGTCCACATTCAGTTTTTAATTAATTTATATTAACTAGTTCTTGAGAAGTTGTAATTGTTGCATTATATTAATAATTATTTATTGAGTCGCAAGCTCATTCCTTTGCAAATTATGTTTTCAGAATGTAAATAGATTGAGCTTGTAGTGTACGTTTGACTATGAACTCAGGTGGGTCAGAGACGAGCTTGGTGTCGACATTATCATCCTTATAATCATATGGCATTTTGGCATTAGTGGCATACATTTTAATGAAGTCATGTATACATTGTAACATTGTGTAATATTTGTATTGTATGCATACAATGTGTCGAACAAGAGATTATGTATATATATATATATGTTTTATGGAAATTTTTATTATGACACGTGTTTGATCTATATTGTGGACATATGTATGTGATACTTTGAGGGTGCTACAATTTGGTCTCCGGATTGAGCCTTGTTTCTTTGAATATCCGAATTGAGATATATTTTCTTTTATTAATTAATTATGTACTAATTAATTCATGCTACATGTTACGTTAGGTAGTATCAAAATGGGTTTTTCCCAATCGATGGCTTAGATTGGTATTAGTGGCAGCAATAATTAACCCAAAATATGCCATAACAATTGATAACAATCTAAAATCAATTGTCAGTGTTATTCATTATACGTTAATTGGAGATGATTCAATAATAATTGCAAATATTATTAATGGTTAAAGAACAAGGGTATAGAAATAATAATATTGAATAAAATGCAGGAGTTGGCCCTATTAGACCCATCATTAATCCCATTCCCAATACCTAAAATTAAAGGAGGCCAACATCAGTTTTTTATAATTCTTCAAATGAAGAAGATGACATGTGGTTATTTACAATTCAATAAGAAGAAGAAGTAGAAAACAAAGAAGTACTAATTATTCAAGAAATTAAAGAAGAAATTGATGTGGAGGTTAAAGATGAAATTGATAAAGGGGTTGAACAAGAGATTATTGGCGATGTTGAAGATCTCAAAAGTGAGGTAACTTTAATAGAAAATTAAGAAGCTTATAGTGTAATAATGGTTCAAAAATCTCAAATAATTTTTTGATGAGTTTCAATATATTAATTTTCTTGGTGTCATAAATTTTACTGATCTTGCTGTTAATCCTCTTCTACAAATCATTAGTACAACCAATTTTCAAATTGAAGGATTTGCTTCAAGTTTCTTCTCAAAGGTGCTAAGGTATTCAGAAATTTTTTTTTTTTGGCATGGAAGACTTTAATTCTCAGTTATAAACTCAAAGATGAGTTTTTTACAAGTGAAGGTGATTGACACGAGGCATCTTGAACATAGAAGGCATGCATGACTATATGTGTTCTTATGCATGGTTGTGCTTAAGAATGATTAATTTGGACTAAAGCTGGCATGACTATATGCTTTATTCTACATGGATATGCTTGAAACTTATTGATTTCAACTTGCAGGTTTAGAAGCAGACACCACTGTGCGCTATCTTAACATAGTCGCGCGTCGAGAATAATTGACATTTATATTTTTGGAATTTTTATATTTTTAGTTATTTGAGATAATTATTTAACTAGGGAGAATTTTATATTTCACTAGAATTTTTATTTTATTCTTATTTTAGTTTCTTACCTTAGTTAGAATTTTATTTAGGGTTGGAAGGCTTGTACTTCCCTATTAAAATGTAATGTTGGAATTTTATTTGTAGACTTTTGAGACTTTTTATTAATTTGAATTAAGCTTTTACTTTGTTTGGCATCAGGATTAAAGCTTGTTTCTTTGAATCCTTGGATTGAGATTTGTTTTCTTTCATTAATCAATCATATGTTGATTAATTCATGCAACACATTGCGTCAGTGTCAACACCTCAATTTTGGAGATGTCGAATGACATATCAAAACCCAATGATGATCACCGTCCAGTAATTTCAAGAAGATTGTTACTTTAAAAGGAAATGCAAAGGACTTTGAAAAATCTCTAAAAAATCATGCTAAAATAATTTTGTTATTTTTTCTTTTTTAAGGGTTTATTTGTAATTTTTAAAAAATAAAGGGTGTAAATGAGTAATTTGTTATACTATCTCTACACTTCCGCAAACACCCACTTAACTTTACCTTTTTTCTCTGTTTTGGTTATTTATTTGGTTTTATTTTATTTTTTTTATCACTTTATCTCTTTCTACATATATCTTTAGTTAGGATTGCTTTAGTTTAAGATTCTTATCTTATTATGTTAGTTTTAGAGTTTTTTTAATTATCTATATAAACATCATTTTTGAGGAAAAATAATGAGGAATAAAGAAAATACGTAAAAATAATATTTTTTAAAACTGGCTTTTCCTGTATTATTTTTCTTCTTCATTTTCTATTTTAACTCTAGTTTTTTATGATTTTAATTTTCTTCTCATTTAGCTTTTAGGAATTAGGATTTAAATTCTTTAATTAAAAGTGGTAGACTTAGGTTTTCTTTAAAATAAATTTATAAATAAAATTCAAACACATTCCTTACTTATTTTTTTTCAGTAATTTAACGATCTAAGGCGATTCCTACTATGCAACAACACCCTTCGAAGAGAAAGCCGCACAAAAGGTGAATGTAAGAGTGATGTAATATTTTTATTGTGCTTTTTTTGTTATTTTATTTATTTATTTGATTGAATTTTTTTTGTTTTTATCTTATTTATTTGATGTGTTTTTAAATTTTTTATGAGTCTCTTCTGATTTCATTATAAAATTATTTTCTATAATCAATAATCTGTAAATTTTTATCTTATTTTAATTAAATTTAGTGTTGATTGTTAAATAAATAATTAGTAATCTATAAAGTTTTTCTTAAAAAAAAGAAAAGAGAAGATCATTATTTTATTTATTTTTCAATGTCATCTTGGAATAGGTGTACGTCAAAAGTATGGCTCTAACAAATGCAAATCAAAGAACCAAATTTTAAACAAAAAAAAAAAAAGAGTAAGTGACGGTCCGCATCTGATGGAATAGGGAGGCACCTATTTATCTTTTATTGTTTGTTTAGTTTGCTCTATTTTTCTATTGTTTGGTTAAATTCTATTTTGTTAATTTTAATTAATTGAAATTGATTAGAAATTTTTTATTATTATTTCTATCTTTTTTAATTAATTTGGTAGACTTTCATTTTTATTAGACTTGTTAAATTTGCTGTTTAATTATTTGTGATTTTTATTAGTTTTGTTTTTTTTTGTGTTTATTATTACTAACCGTTTTTTCATATTTGTGAGATATTTTGTAGGAAATAGGCCTAACCAATTGGCTCACATAATAGGTTTCTTTTTTATTTTTATTTTTTATTTTGGCCTTGTTTAGTCAATTAGGTTTAATATTTATTTAGTATTTTGGGTTATAATTTTTATGGACTGTGGACTATATTATGGACTTTTAATTTTTGGATTGTACTCATTTCTCATCTCCCAATTTCTTTAGTATAAGTTAGATTAGAGCTTTTATTTTGATTTTTATGGGTTGTACTCTTTTCCCCTCCCTCTTTCTTTGTATGTGTTTTATGATGTGTGCATGAGATGTAAATATGTCATGTGATGTGTGATGCATGATGATGTGACCATAACTTAATAATTTGGTAGCATGTGTAAACTTGGTAATTATTAAAAATGGTATACATACGAAATTGTTAACAATATGCTTATTATTACATGGTTGTTTTAATTTCATAATTGCATGTAATAAGGAATTAATTAAAAAATAAACATTTATAATGAGTAGAACATAAATAGAGGTTTAATATTCAAACTCAGTCTCTGAAGGCGATTGCTTGACCTCTATGGAATCTAATTGTTGTAATATTCAGTTTCCTGGTTATTATCCAGGTGGCGACTCCTTTTCCAATTCTAGCCTTTGTTGCTAGTTTTGTACTCCCAAGTGGGTTCTAAAGCCTGCATAGTATTATGGTTGTCGAATTCTTGGACACGTACTAAACCCTACCACCTACAGTGGCGACTCCACTAGGGATGGAGATACTGATTCCACTGTTCTACTTATTATGGATGTTTATTTGATAGTTAGTTTCTTTGTATCACTACACTTACACATATTGTGCATATCATCCCGATGGTAGTTAATGCATTGCTTCATTGTTCCACTTGAACCTGGTGGCAATGTATTTAGCTATTATCACTCATAGTGAATTACAATTGAGTACGTCGTTCAGACTCTTAAGTTGGGAGATGGAAAGAAAGTATGAAGTTATAAGAGCCTTTGACCTAACCCGAGACTAAGCCCATATAATGGCCCTAGTAACTTCCTTTAAGATCCACCTAGTTTGTATGTGTTTTATGTCATATAGTCCTTTTATTTATAAAGCCCCAGCCCATGATTATGAATTAGTGAGAAATATGAGATTTGGACACAAACTATTTTTCTTATGGCCGATTACTTTTAAATGGACTTTGGTTTTATCAATAAAAGAGACTACTTATTTGCTTTACTTTTGAGAGATAACATGCTCGTTAGTTTTACTATCCCTTATTGATAACTAAAACCTAGACAAAAAATTCTAGGAAAAGAGACTCGCCATCGAACACGTGTGTGGGAGGAATAAGGTTGAAAGGCTACTCTTGTTGCTCATATATACTTGTGTAAATGACTTGCATATCATATATACATGACATTTGTAACACCCTCCCTTTTACATACATATTTATGACGTATGAATCACATTTTATGCATATTAGATAATGGAATTTATTTAAGTTTAAGATTATGCATGTGCGATAGAAAAGGACGAGATTGTAAGATAAGTTTGGAGTTAATTGACACAATAGAAAATTTTGGACTATTGTGAATTAATTCCACTTCATTAAGGAGCTAGAGAGATTTTGTGGAGATATTTAGTGATATTAATTAGAATATTATATTAGTGTTATATTATGATAAATATGGATTTATTAGTTGGTTGGGTAATTATTAAATAAGACTTTAAGGGGAGTATTTATAGGCTTGTGATTGGTGGATTGTTTATGTGTATATTTAATTGTGAAGGTGTGGATTTGTGTAGAGATTTTAAGGAAGAAGAGAGTGAGTTCTTGAGTGATTTTTGGAGAGCTTATGATTTTTATTTAAGCTAGCATTTGGAAAGCATTAGAAGTCTTATAGCCATTGGAGTCCTAATTTAGTAAGTTTTATATGCTTTGTGATTGTTATAATTGAGTTTGACTTTTGGAAATTTCGGGTATATTTTCTTCTATTTTTCAATCCTATTATTTGCGCTATATCTTGAGTTATAGAACTTTGATTTGAGTATGGTTGGACTCCCTGGAAACTTCAGAGAGTCCTTTAAAATGTTTATATTTTGTGCTTAAAACAAATTTGCTGTTAAAAGAGTTGAATAAGGCCAGACATTTTATTGCTCATGCTGATACCCTGTTTGATAAGTGTGAAACATGCATGTGTTAAGCACTCTATTTTATTTCATACTAAGTTCAGAAATACATTATTTAGTTAGTTTTTAGTTAATTTAGTTAGTTTTGTTATTTTATTTTAATATAGGTGCTTTTATGTTAAATAGGTAATTTTTATTTAGTTTTTGGTTGTAGGATGCATTTGAGAAGAGATGGAGATAGTGCTTGAAGATAAAGATATGATTGAAGCTTAAAGTTGGAAGGTTATCTTCGCATCAGGGCATATGGCCATATGCATGCCCATGTGTGGAGTTATTTGCCCATGCGCTTGTCCATGCCTGAATTGAAGAAGAGCCAGTTATAGAGCACATGCCCATGCGCACGCCCATATATGAGGCACATGCCCATGCGCACGGCCATGCCTGATTTCAAGATTTTAGAGTTATTTTGATGCATGGGCGTGTGCAATTGTTGCGTACTCGTGCATGATGATGTGGCAGCTAATCAAAAGTGGATTTTAAGCTGGAGTTTGGATAGATAGAAGCTCATCTTTTAAGTCTATGTTTAGATAGAGTTTGGGAAAGTTTAAATGACCTTTTTTATTAGGAAACTAGGTCCTTTAAATAGAACCATTTGTTTTTCATTGAGGATATTTTTTTTAGTTTTAGTTATGTTTTTAGTTCTCTATTCTCCTGGTTCTTCAGAATACATTTTCATTTTATTTTGCTTAGTAGAGAGGATACTTGGCTTGAAGTTACAAGAGCAAGGCTTCCTTACATCATCTGGAAGGGTGTTTTTCTTATATCATTCTTTTATTTAATAGTTATCATGTTCAGAATGGTTTTCATATCTTGTTTGTTTTCTTTTATCTTTAAAATGAGTAGCTAGATCCCTTTTAGGGTTTTTATTCTGAATTGACGATGTGCTTATTGTGAATATTATTAGGTTGCTAGATCTAATTCATTGGTTATTGTTATGCTTAATGTCATTTTAGGACTGATCACCCTAGAATTGAATTGACACTATAGGCTTAATCGAGAGATAGGTTCTGTAGGATTGGGCAATGACTTATTGATTGCTTAGCTAGTTGAGAGACAGTTAAGTGGATTAATATTGGCTAAAGGCTATGATTTAAAATTAGAATTAAAAGGCATTAGGTTGGTGAGAGCCAGTAAGCTTAGTGTTAATTAATCTCCAATTAATTATAGGTTTATCTGAGAGGAAAATCTATAGTTTCTAAGATCCCTTTAAAATGAAATAAAACTAGTGTAGATCTAGTTGGGTAATCAATTTTATGAAATGGTCCAATTAAGAATAAGTACCCTAGCTTTTAATATTTGTTTGAATTTGAATTTTACTTTTGGTTTCAGTTTTAAAAGAATTTAAAATCTATTTCGTTGTTTAAATAAACAAACATAGTTAGTCTTGCAATACTCAATACACAAGCTCTATGAGATAATATCTTTATTTACTACTTGATACGATTATGTGCACTTACTGATTTTACACATATCACCCATAGATCATATCATATGTACTCTTACATACATAAACATACATCAATGACAACATATTAATAAACAAATAAGTCATGCATTCAAAATACAAAACCTAGCAACTAAGGGTTTGGTTGTTAGTATAGATGTGCCCTAGATCCATTATGTATGTAAACATTGTATATTAATCCCATTGGCAATAAAATATTCTTTTAGATAAATTGTTTGTTTATTTGAATATTTACCTTTAGTATTATGTTAAATGAGTTTATTATCAAGAGTTGATAATATGAGTGATAAACTCATTTAGTACATATACTATAAATGTTCATAGTTGGTGGATTAATATAAAGGTAGTATTAA
>CATIWO010232110.1:0-12369 GCA_949673435.1 Macaranga tanarius | reverse complement strand
TGTTGAATAAATTTTTTTTGAATTAAATTAAAAAATTGTATGCAAAAAATTGTATTTGTTAATATATTGATATTAAAAACAAAATTTAGGTCAATTATCAATATTCTATTCATATTAACAAATAAAATTAGTCTTTTTTTTCAATGTATATTATTTGATTGTAAAATTCTTAAAATTCAAGAAAAATTTTAAAAAATTATTGTGTAGGTTTAAAAAATTTTAAACTTTATAATTAGGTTATATATATATTTTTAAAAATATTTATCATTTTTATTTGTTAATTAAAATTAAAATTTTTCTAATTTATAGGACTTAATTGTCCTAAAAAAAGTTAAAGAATTTAATTGTACTAATAAAAGGTCCAATTTGAGTCAGATTTGAAAAAGTTAAGTTCTAATTTGGATAAAAAAAATGATAAGGGCCAATGTAAAATTAGGGCAAAATGTTGGGGACCAATTTGGACATTTTGCCTTCCAGCAGGTATCATTTATGAAATAAAATTGATGTTAGGTGATTTAAAAGAAACAAATTGAAATTGGATATCCATTTTGAAATTTAATCAAAATTCAATGATTTAAAAGAAACAAATTGAAGTTGGGTATCCGTTTTGAAATTTAATGAAAGTTCAGTGACCTGCGGGGTTTAATACCCTATAAAATTCCACATAATTTTCTCTTACTTGTGGTATACTATGTTTTCTAAAATACCACAACTTTTTTTACAGTGCGTAAAAAATCACACCGATAGAACCGGAACCAGCCGGTTTGGAACAGGTCCGAAACCGGGGTTAGACCGGTTCCGATTTGGTTCCACCTTATGTGAGATCCCACATCGGATGGAAGTGGGTAGTTGGCATGCCTTATATGGGTGCAATGCCCCTTTCCTCCACGAGGCGCCTTTTGAGGACAAAACCGTGAGGACCGTTGCCTGGGGCCGGTGCCAAAGCGGACAATACCTCTTGGGCTGAGTGACATTGGGCTGTTACAAAGTGGTATCAGAGCCAAATCCTCGGGTTCGGTGTGCCAGCGTGGACGTTGGGGCCCTAAGGGGGGGTGAATTGTGAGATCCCACATCGGATGGAAGTGGGTAGTTGGCATGCCTTATATGGGTGCAATGCCCCTTTCCTCCACGAGGCGCCTTTTGAGGACAAAACCGTGAGGACCGTTGCCTGGAGCCGGTGCCAAAGCGGACAATACCTCGTGGGCCGAGTGATCTTGGGCTGTTACACCTTAGGTTGAACCATGAACCGGCGGTTCCAAACCGGAACCGCCCGGTTCATGAACCGTGGCCACCCCTAACATACACCCTTCAGTTTGCAATCCATCAACACTTTAGTCATTTTGATACATGTTCCAGTTAGGGCTGAGCACGGGATGGAGAAAAAACCGAACTGAACTGAAAATCCGAACTGATAGAGAAAAAACTGTACCGAACCGATTAATTTTAACCCCAAACCAAATGGAACTGGACCGTTTTACTAATTTGGTACAGTATTGGAGATTTGTTAAAAATCATACCGGAACCGAACCGAAACTATACCGAAAACCTTACCGAACCAAAAATCGAATATAGTATCGAATATTATATGAATAAATAATACATAGATATTAATATTTATCATTGAACTTAATTTTATAGTTTTCATTACATTATAAAGTTTTTATATATATAAACTTTATAATGTAATGAAAACTATAAAATTAAGTTCAATGATAAATATTAATATCTATGTATTATTTATTCATATAATATCCGGTACTCTATATATATATATAAACTTTATAATGTAATGAAAACTATAAAATTAAGTTCAATGATAAATATCAATATCTATGTATTATTTATTCATATAATATCCGGTACTATATATATATATATTATTAACAAAATTAAAATTATTAATTTCATTATTATTACTATTATAACAAATATTTAAATTACTTAAAATTAAATATTATTGACAATTAATTTAATATTAAAATAAAAATAAATTATTAAATATAATAACAATTTATATATTTATAATAGAATTATATATTTTTAATAATAGTGTTATTAATAGAAATAGACTAATAGTATTATTAACAAACGTTATAATATAAATTGGATTTAATATTAAGTACTAATACTAATTATTAACTAAGAATAATTTAAATACTAAGTATATGTTATACAATATTTAATTTAATATTAAGTAAACAAACACAATGAAAGTATTAAAGTTATATTATTTAGCATGCATTAATCTCAATATTAAGAATTTACATAAAATTGGTATAAATTATTATTGATAATTTAATATCATCAAAATTGATAATCTAGATAATTTAATATTATCAAATCACAATGAAACTATGTGCATAGTTTTAGTAATTAGTATATATAATACTATGACTAAGTTTAAATATATATGTATACATTTACATTATTATTAATAACAACTATAATTTATATTAATTATATATTGTGTACCACTAATCTAATATTAAGTAAATAAAAAAACTTAAATTACAAACTATACTTTAATGTTAACTAATATCATTGCAAAACTATATAATTTCATATCAAAACTATGTAGTTTCATATCAAAACTACGTAGTTTTAACATATAACATAAATAATTAAGTATAAAATTACTAAAAAAGAAATAGTAAGTATCAATTAACTACTAAGATTACCATAAGATTACTAATTATTGAGTATCAATTATAGCTAAAATACTTAGGGAATGGTTTTTGTAAACTAATACTTATATTAACATATAATACTAAGTATCAATTAACTACTAAGTTATAAACAATTTTAAAACTATGTAGTTTAATCTAAAACTATGGAATTTTGCATACAATCTTATTATATAACTCATGTAACCTAATTGGTATAAATTAATTTTTTTATTAAGTCTAATTATAAGATTAATGAAATATGTATAATATTATTTTAATATTAAGTATTAATAAAATAAAATTAAAATTACTAAGTATAATAGAAATTACATATTTGTGATATATGATTATATCATTTTGATGTAAAATAGTATTAATATCAAGTACAATTTTAAATAAATATTATATAATACAATTAAGGGTTATTCGCAAAAAAAAAACATGACCTTTAACGATTTTAGCGATTTAATAATATCTTTTTAAAGTTTGGTAAAATAAAACATCAGCTTATAAATCTTGGCAACTCGAACTACTAATAGAAATTCCGGTGATTACTTTCTGACGTGGCAGCCGGAATTTCTACCGGTGTTTCGAATTGCCAAGATTTATAAGTTGATGTTTTATTTTGACAAAATTGAAAAAATGTGATTAAAACGCTAAAATCGCGAAAGTCATGATTTTATTTGTAAATAACCCATAAATTAACTTTAACTTATACAATTTCCAATGATTGTAAATTACATAGCTATAGATTATATTTAAATGTAATTTTCATATTTCTAATAAATTTTTTATAGCTGTACATATAGATTGTTGTAGTGTATACACATATCATGATGACACGCTAATATAGTTATTTTTTATGGACACTAATTTAGTTATTTACATGAAGTTAATAATGATAAACTATTTTCTCAAAAAACAAAATGATAAGCTAAGTGATGGAATATGGTAGAAGACATTTGGTGTGAATTCTTATTACTCAAAAGCCTCACATTTGATTAATCCTTAATAACTTCATATGTCATCATGATATGTGTGTACACTATAACAATCTATATATATAGCTATAAAAAATATATTAGTAACATGAAAATTACAGTTAAATATAATCTATAGCTATGTAAATTACAATTGTTGGAAATTGTATAAGTTAAAAGTTAATTTATGGGTTATTTACAAATAAAATCATGACTTTCGTGATTTTAGCGTTTTAATCACATCTTTTCAATTTTGGCAAAATAAAACACCAACTTATAAATCTTGGGAAACTTCCGACGATTACAATCTGACGTGGCATCCGAAATTTCTATCGGTGTTTCGAGTTGCCAAAATTTATAAGTTGGTGTTTTATTTTGCCAAACTTAAAAAGATATGATTAAATCGCTAAAATTGCTAAAGGACATGTTTTTTTTTTTTGCAAATAGCCCTACAATTAAAGTTAGTAACTTTAGTAAAAATTTTATATATATAATGAAATTATTGATTTCGATTATAAAAATTATATATCAACGATAAAATTTATTTATTATTAAATAAATATAATTTAAATGATTAAATATAATTTAAACTATTTAGTTATATAAAACTATGTAGTTTTGATACTGCATACTTTACAACCTTAAATAATGTGTAGCAAGTAGCAACCTACCTTCCTTTCTTTATTTATTCTTTCTTTTTTCTTTCATCTTCAATATATATATATATATATATATATATATATATATATATATATATATACACACACACACACTTTTTAATTCAAGTTTATTAATTTATTTATTTGTTAGTATTATTCATTATTTTTTGTAATGGGTTTTAAAGTAAATTTTTTATTTATTTGTTGCTAATAAATATAAATTTAATCAATAATATAAATTTTTGAATTCCCGAACTATACCGATCCGTTCCGAAAGAACCGAATCCCTGTACCGAACCGTACCAAAAAACTGATGACACAATATCCCCGTACCGAACCGTACCAAAAAATGATACTGAATTGGAGATTTTATTTTTAAAATTTCCAAAATATGGTACGGTACTGAAGGTTTTTTTTCCCGAATTTTTCCAAACCGTGCTCACCCTTAGTTCCAGTGAGTCTCTTATATCACAAAACATTTAACCGCCTCTATTTATAAAGATAAAACAGTTTCATCCTTTTGATTGAATACTATAAAACAATTTACCTCCTCAATTTTTTACTTATTTTAATTTATAATTTTAATATTGATTAAATTTTTTTCACATACATATACCTTTATCAATATATTAAGTAAACAATAAAATTATTAATTTTCACTAATTTTTTTTATATTCACTTTTTTGCAGTTAATTTAGTTAAAATCTCTTTTACATAACTTTAAATAAATTACAATTGTTGAAATTTAACTCTGAAAAAATAAATAACTTAATTTTCAAAGTAAAATCAACCAAATTAAGGATTTATTTAAACAATAACTTAATTTTTAATTATAAGATGTTGATAAAAACAAATAAAAGTGTTGGAAAAATCATTATTTTTAAAACTATAAAGTTAAAATAATTTTATGAATATAAAAAAAATGAAAATTTTTAATTTTATTAAAATAGAGGGATTAAACTATTTATTTTCATAAAACAAAGAGGGCTAAATATTTTTTGATATAAGAGATTTGTCGGAAATTTGATTGGAACGACTAAAGTGTTGACGAAATGAAAATTGAGGGGTGCAAATGTTGCATTTTCAAACAATACGAGGAAGAGTGTGAATTACGTCAAATCTCATGGGGCAAAAGTAATTTGCCCATCTTAATATTTACATTTTACATTTTATATTTGACTACTACTTGTAGTGATAATTCAATCTTCTTTTAGTTATTACTTGATCAAGTTTGCTCTAATTTGGTTTAAACCTATGTACCTTTAATGGCTTGTTAATCTCTACTATATCGTACGAAACTAATGGTTTAACAATGAAACTTTTTTTTTTCAATTAAGGCTTTCCACCTATTAAATTTTAGGGTTTATTTAGACCAGTAGATCCATATCTAATTAAACATATTAATTAAGTAAGTAAATTAAAGTTATGAGGTAAAAGATTGCGCACATATATCTAACTTCTGTAAGTGTTCGTGAATTCAGGTGATAGCACAAGGCCATATTATGGTGCAAAAACTCACAGTGAATATATTATAGAATTCGTGTAAATTTATATGTACGAGATTTATGATCTTGATGTACAAGAATTGAGGTTTAAATTAGTTATAATCATCAATTTCATTAAGATTTTGAAATGTTTGTAGTAACAATAGGTTTAAATTGAAAGATACCTACTCTATATAAATTATTAACAATAGATTGTTTTAATTGTTCACATTACTAAGTGGGGGGATTATTAGAATAGTTAGTTATAAAAAGGAAACATAAAATCCCACATTGATTTTAAGAAGAGATATTCAAGTGCTTATAAGGCTCAATATTGTAAAGGATGCCAGGAGTTTAATGGGCCTTTGAAAAGAAGCTTTTATATTTTGAATATTTAATAGTTAAAGATGAATACTTGGACTTTGGCATTGATGTATAGCCCAAAAAGAATGAATTTTCTATTCTTTATTATTTTTATTTTTGTATTTTTTTTAAACTGTGCTCTTCTATAGATAAAATTAAACAATAATTTTATATAGTAAATGGTTTTATTAAAAAGACGTAGCCCCTCTTGCAAAGAGTTATATCTTTTCGTTAACTCATATACTAATCAAAATCAGTCTATAAATATTCTTGGGAGAGATATTGATTTTTGATATCATATCTTTATTAGGTTTTGTATATCCTGAAAGGAATTGTTATACAACCTAACAACAAACATAATGGGGGCAAATTTTCTTAAGGATAGTGATAATCACATACAAAATCTTATTTCTATACATAGTTCTATTATTTATTGTTCTAACAATCTTAAGGAAATTTCACACGATGGAGACTGTTGTTGTTGATTCTATTGTTAACAAGATGATGAATCGTGATGTTTTTAAATTGGATCGTTTTGATGGAATAAATTTCACTCATTGGAAGGACAAATTGTTTTCATGTTTACTAAACTGGGTGTTGCATATTAGTTGAGTGCGAATTTATCAACAATTCTAGAACCATAAAGTAAAGAAACTAAAGCATTTCTCAAGAAATGCTCTATCACACCCACTCCGCTAGCTATGGAGTAAGCGTGACTAGATGATAGCTGGCTATGCTAATACTGAGGATAGAATAATGTATATACTTATATTACCAATAACTTTAGTATTTAACCCAACTGGAAATACAATTAAATTAATACATGAAAAAGTCTCTTTAATACAACTTCATTGTCAAAACAATTATATCAACTACATAATAAAGTACTCTTAAATATGACTAAAAGAATAAGATATTAAGATGATTGGCTTAACCTCCACTAGACACCGGAATGAGACAAGTAAAGTTGTGTCCTACAGTCTATTGTTGATTCTCCAAAGGATCTGTAAAATTTTTAAATAAAAGGGGGCACGTATAAAATATTCAGTGAGTAGATAAAATAAAATAAAATAGGAACATTAGCTATTTTCTGTAATAGTTATATAAATATATGTAAGAACTACTTTGATGAGAATTATAAAGCTGCTGAAATAATACTTATGATTTATTAATAAGTTAACTTGCTAGTAGTAGAAATACTATATCAATTTAACCACACAGTTGCTATAAAATTGAAAGAGCATTCATAATAATTTTAATCCATACACTTATTAAATGTATAACCAAAAGATTATATTGAATTGTTGACAAATTGGGTGCATGATGACACTGAGCATCCCAAGTGTATATATATTATTAGTCATACGCATGTGCAGAGCTACCCCCCAAAGGCTAACCATCCGGTTGTATGCCCCCAAGGCTATATGTACAACTAAGCATTGTCCCCAAGACATTTGCTGAGTAATACTGCTATATATATATATATATATGTTGAATTGTTGACAAATTAGGTGCATGATGACACTGAGCAGCCCAAAATATATATATATATATATATATATATATATATATATATATGTTGAATTGTTGACAAATTGGGTGCATGATGACACTGAGCAGCCCAAGTGTATATATACTATTAGTCATACGCATATACAGAGCTGCCCTCAAGGGCTAACCACCCAGTTGTATGCCCCCAAGGTAATATGTACAACCAAGCGCTGTCCCCAAGATAGTTGTTGAGTAATACTGCTGATAATGGTGTAATCTAAAGGATACATATCACAAGTGTATAGATTTGTTTATAAATCAAAACATTCATATTTATCAAACTCCTAATAAAAATATAATTGTTGAGTCGTTATCTGATACTAGGTACAAATATACTGCTGAAACATAATTGTTATATTTAATAATAATAACAAACACATTCTTGCTTTAAAATTTCTTTAGTTTTATCAATAACAAACATATTGCTATATGTTTCTAATTTCTATTACATATGCTAAGTAATTTATAAAACAACAATAGTAAGTAAAATATTTGATAAAAAACTATTTGTAAGGAAACATCTGTTAGATCATAGAAAATATTTTATAAACTTTAACATTTTTGTACATATATATATATATATATATATATATATATATATATATATATATATATTTATTGAACCAAAGAACTAGCTAATTGGCTCTAACCTATGCTCTATAGTTGTGACTAGATCTGATTCTAACATTTAAGGAGCAAAAACATAAGATTATAAGATTTCTATCTAAATTCTACTTAACCTAGTTGATATATGGTAGGATGGTATAGTTTATAGTTCTAAAAATGGTCCGAAAAAGCTTTCGACAGGGTTCTAAGATGTCAGATAGCCACTGAGGTGCCTCCTCAGCTCATTGAGGTACCGCCTTAGCTCACTAAGGTACCTCCTCATAACCGAGGTTTCTCCTCAGTGCTCAAGTACCGCCTTATTGCACTAAGGCGCCTTCGTAGCATTGAGGCATTGCCTGATCGATCTGCAGATGAACTGCAGCATTGAAAACCTCTGTTTTGCTCTAATTTTGCACATTTTCACCATATTTCATTACCAACACAACTGCTTAATGTAAAATACACTTACAGAGGTTTGTTTTAAGCTATCTAAAGCCTCTAACTTAAACAAGCTACCAAAACATTAAATTATAACAAAAATCAAAAGTTTGGAATTAAAACAAATAAATTTACTTACCTAAAAAATGTTTGTATCTCAACATAAGCTTGAATTGAAAATGAGAAGCTTAAAGAGGAATTGAAATGGATAGATGAAAGCTTGAGAAAGAAAATGGAAGCTTGAAAAAAATGAAACCATTGAAGCTTGAAGGAAAAAAATGTAGAGAAGAGGAATAACTACAATACCATTCTTTTTTTGTAAACCAAATAACCATTTAGTCCTTCTAGTTCTCCCTATAACCTAATAGGTCCTCAAAACTTATCTTTTAATCCTATTTATTATTATAAGTTGGTTAACCTTTAGAGCAAGATATTATAATTCTCTATCTCTTAAGAAATTTTATCCTTAAAATTTGCATACCTACGAGGAAAATAAATAGGGATATTGAATTTGCATATCTTCTTCTCTTTCCCTTGTTGCTTCCTCCTTAGAATGATTACTCCATAAAACCTTAACCAATGAAATCACTTTATTCCTCAAAACTTTCTCTTCTCTAACTAGGATCCCTATGGCCTCTTCTTCATAAGCTAAATCTTCCTTTAATTATATTGGCTGTTGTTGCTGCATATGAGAGGGATCACTTTTATATCTTCTCAATATGGACATATGAAAAACATCATGTACTTGAGATAATTATGCAGGTAGAGCTAACCGATATGCTACAAATCTAATTCTTTCAACCACTTCATATGGTCCAATAAAATGAGGACTCAATTTCCCATGCTTCTCAAATTGAACTAGACCTTTATATTGAGATATCTTCAGGAATACCTTGTCACCTATATTAAACTTAAAGTCTTTTTTTTAAGTTAGCATAACTCTTTTGTCTGTCATGGGCTGCCTTCAATCTACTACAGATTAATTCAATCTTATCCATAGTCAATTGTACAATTTATTGTCCCACCAGTTTTCTTTCCCATGCCTCATTCTAACATACTGAAGTTCTGCATTTCCTTCCATATAATGCTTCATAAGGTGCCATGCCAAAGCTTGTATGGTGATTGTTGTTGTATGAAAATTCAATTAACGACAAGTGCTTATCCCAACTTCCCTTGAATTCCATCACACATGCCCTTAACATATCCTCTAAAGTTTTGATAGTTCTTTCCGATTGATCATCCGTTTGTGGATGGAAGAAAGTACTAAACTTTAATTTTGTACCCATAGCTTGATGTAAACTAGGCAAAAATCTAGATGTGAACCTGGGATCTTTGTCAAATACAATGAAGATTGGTTTAATATGAAAGTCGTATGATCTCATTCACATAAACTTATGCCAACTTATCCAAGGAATAATCCACTTTGACTAGTAAAAAGTGAGCTGATTTAGTTAACCTGCCCACTATAACCCATATTGAATTATGTTCTTACTGAGTACGAGGTAATCCCATTACAAAATCTATGGCAATATGATCCCATTTCTACTCTGGAATAGAAACTGGTTGCAAAAGACCTGATGGAAGTTGATGTTCAGCTTTCACTTATTGACAAACTAAGCATCTTGCTACATAGTTTATTACATCTCTTTTCATGCCCTACCACTAATAACTTTCCTTAAGTGTCCTATATATTTTTGTACTACCCAAATGCATGGAGTACACAGAGCAATGTACCTCCTCCATAATCTCTCACTTCAATTCTTCTATATTTGGAACACAAAGTCTTTCTCCAAGCATTAAACACTACTAGAATGCAACAATTTACCGACGGAAATTAGCGACGGCCAGTTTTCTGTCGCTAATTAGCGACGGATTTGAAAATCCGTCGCTAAAATTAGCGACGGATTTGAAAATCCGTCGCTAAAATTAGCGACGGATGTTAAATCCGTCGCTAAATTTAGCGACGGATATTAAATCCGTCGCTAAATCCGTCGGTAATCAGTATCCGTCGCTAATCCGTCGGGAATTAGCATCGGAAAACTGTCCGTCGCTAATTTCCATCGGTAAATCGTTGCATTCTAGTAGTGATTCAGGGTTAAGGAGTCGAATGTTCCTAAAACTGCCTTTAGAATAAGGTATGTATATTACAAAATCCTAGTGATGCCATTTGGACTTACAAATGCACCAGCAGTGTTTATAGACTTAATGAACTGAGTTTTCAAATAATATTTGGATAGGTCTATAATCATGTTTATTGATGACATCTTAGTGTATTCTAAGTCAAAGGAGGAACACGAAGAGCATTTTTGAATAGTATTAGAGATATTAAGAAGTAAGCAACTATATATGAGTTCTAGTTGGATAAGGTTGTATTTTTGGGATCCACAATATCTACGGAAGGGATATACGTACACTACTAGAAAACAGAGGTTTAGCGACAGATTTTTCCGACGGATTTCCTCATTACTGATGGATTGAAGATGGATTCTATTCCATCGACAAAATACTCATCGCTAATTATTACCGACCGATTTTTAAAATCCGTCGGTAAATTAGCGACGAAATTACCGACTGCCAATGGATTACCAACGGTTTCGAATCCGTCGGTATTTACCGACGGATTATCGCCGAATTCGAATCCGTCGGTATTTACCGACGGATTTGATTCCGTCGGCATTTACCGTTCCATCGGTAATTTTGGCCTTTTTTTAAAATAATAGTTGTATATACAACTAATTAGCGACGGAAACGATTCCGTTGGTAATTGTATTTTTATTAATTTATTAAATTTTTGAATTTAACCTGTTGAAAGTTATTAAATTTTTATATTATTGCAACTGTTGAAAATTATTAAATTTTTATATTATTGCACCTGTTGAAAATTATTAAACTTTTATATTATTGCACCTGTTGAAAATTATTAAACTTTTATATTATTGCACCTGTTGAAAATTATATAAACATTCATTATAATAAAAAAAAATTAAATGCAAAAATTAATTCATTAAAAATTAATTTTATAAAATAAAAAAATGTTAAAACAATCATAATGTTTACATACACGCAAAATATAATGAATATTCTAAAAATTTACTACACAATCAATCTTAAAAGATTTTATTCGAATTGCATTGTACTTCAAAAGTTCCAAACTCTCAACAATGTTATAATTATATACGTCGCCGCCTTATTTCCTTAATAAAAATACTTGTATATTAGTTAATTGAAATATCAAATTACAAAAAATACAAAACAAAAAATAAAAAATATTAAAAGTACACAATTTTATTATATAATTTTTGTGAGAATTAATTTTAAATATATTTTTAAATTTCTAATAAAGCATACATATTTCACCATTTAATTAATTAATTTTGTAATTAGGCGGGGCGACCTTTAGTAGATGGTGTACTCTGATGAAAATCTCCCCGTCCACTGCGATCTCTAACAGTAGTCCCTATACCTGCTCCACCTCGTCTAGGATGTCTCATATCTAAGAAAACATATTTTTAATATTATTTCTTTATTTTATCACACATAAATTTATATCACATTTTTAAAATTTATATCACACATTTTTAAATAATACAAATATATATATATATATATATATATATATATA